>PISX010025049.1:0-26779 GCA_004024625.1 Mellivora capensis
AAAAAAAATAAATATATATATATATTAGTTTGGTGACTAGAACAGGGTCACCCACTTAATTGTGGGGTATTTTGGTCTCTTAGAAGAAAGTACCTCTTTTTTAGATATTTAGATATTTAGATAAATAAAGATATTTATAAATATCTTTAAAATATTTATTTTAAAGAATGAAAAATGTATATAAGAGTAAACACAGTGAAGGGATGGAATATGCCTATAAAGATGAAAAACATTTTTTTTTTATTTCTAAAAAAAAGGAGTGGATTAAGTTGGTTGGGAGAATAAAGAAAAAGAAAGTGGAGAGAATTTGCTCAGGCTGGAGACTAGAACAAGCCTCGAGCTAGATTTAGGGTTTCTTTTGATCCACTAGAGGAAGTTGTACCCCAAATTTTTTAGAATAAAAAACCCTTATGTGAATACAAAAAATAAAGTTAAATACTATGAAGGATAAAATATGACTATAATGAAGGTTCAAAAAAGATTATTATTTTTTTGAAAAAGGTATTGTTAAGATAAACTAGTTAATAATGTTAAAAAAAGAAAAGGGTAAATGTTAAAAAAAATTAGCAGAAAAAGAGAAAAAGAAAAATAATAAAATTAAAGAAAAAATTGAATTAACTGCAAGACTAAAGAATCATGGGGAGAAAGCCGTGAATTCCGTGCTTTGCTTTCTCCTCCTCTGGAGTTCCGCTGCTCTCCTTGTTAAGTGAACTTGGTCTTGGCTGGATTTCTTTTGCTCTTCTGGGGGAGGGGCCTGTTGTAGTGATTCTCAAGTGTCTTTGCCCGAGGCAGAGCTGCACCGCCCTTCCCAGGGGCCGGGCTAAGTAATCCGCTCGGTTTCGCTTTCGGGAGCTTTGGTTCTCTGAAGGCTTTCCGTAGCGTTCCAGAGGACGGGAATGAAAATGGCGGCCTCCCAGTCTCCTGCCCAGAGGAGCCAAGATTTCAGGGCTCCACTCCTCAGTCTCCCGTCTCCCTCGCCTCTGGCTGTGCTCCGAGCTCACCTAGCCTGAGACTGGTTCAAGGTAACCCTGAGCTGAGAGCTCACTCCTCGGCTCTGTTTCTGTAGCCGGCTTCCCCGCTCCGATACCTGCTAGCTCTGTGACACTCAGACACCCCCGATCCTTCTGTGACCCTGCGGGACCTGGGGCCACGCTGACCCCGCGTGGGCTTCACCGTGGTTTAGCCTCTGGAGCGATGTCCCTCCGTGGAGCAGACTTTTAAAAGTCCCGATTTAGTGCTCTGTTGCTCCGCCACTTGCCGGGAGCTGGCCCCTCCCCCGGGGTCTATCCTCCCGTCGCTTTCGATTCACTTCTCCGCCAGTCCTACCTTTCAGAAAGTGGTTGATTTTCTGTTTCCAGAATTGCTGTTCTTCCTCTCTTTGATCTCCCGTTGGATTTGTAGGTGTTCGCAATGGTTTGATAAGCTATCTAGCTGATCTCCTGCTACCTGATGTAGTCTCAGCCTGCTACTTCTCCGCCATCTTGACCTGGCATTTCCGAGTTTGAGAAGTTCTTTATAGATTTTGGATACTAGACCTTTATCGGATATGTCATTTGTGAATATCATCTCCCATTCAGTAGGCTGTCTTTTAATTCTGTTGATTGCTTTCTTTGCTGTGCAAAAGTTTATCTTGATGAAGTTCCAGTAGTTCATTTTTGGTTTTGTTTCCCTTGCCTCTAGAAACATGCCTAGTAAGAACTTGCTATGGCGAGGTCAAAGAGGTTGCTGCCTGTGGTCTCTAGGATTTTGATGGATTCCTAGCTCACATCTGGGTCTTTCATCCATTTTCAATTTATTGTTGTATATGGTATAAGAAAGTGGTCCAGTTTCATTCTTCTGCATGTGGCTGTCCAATTTTCCCAACATAATCTGTTGAAGAGACTGTCTTCTTTTCACTGGATAGTCTTTCCTACTTTGTCAAAGATTAATCATAGAGTTGAGGGTCCATTTCTGGATTTTTTATTCTGTTCCATTGATCTATGTATCTCTTTTTGTGCATGTACCATACTATTTTGATGATTACAGATTTTAATACAGGTCAAAATCCAGAAATGTGGTGCCTCTAGCTTCGGTTTTCTTTTTCAACATTCCTTTGGCTATTTGGTGTCCTTCATGATTCCATACAAATTTTAGGATTGTTTGTCCCAGCTCTGTGAAAAATGCTGGTGGTATTTTTATAGGGATTACATTGAATGCACAGATTGCTTTGGGTAGCACAGACATATTTGTTCTTCCAATTCATGAGAATGGAATGCTTTTCCATTTCTTTGCGTCTTCTTCAGTTTCTTTCTTAAGCATTGTATGGTTTTCAGAGTACAGTTTTTACCTATTTGGTTAAGTTTACTTCTATGTATCTTGTGGTTTTTGGTGAAATTATAAATGGAATTGATTCCTTGATTTTCTTTCTGCTGCTCATTGTCAGTGTATAGAAATGCAGTAGACTTCTATGCATTGGTTTTATATCCTGTGACTTTGCTAAATTCCTGTATCAGTTGAAGCAATTTTTTTGGTGTTTTTGGATTTTCTACATAGAGTATCATGTCTTCCGCAAAGAGTGAAAGTTTAACTTCTTCTTTGCCAATTTGGATGCCTTTTAATTTCTTTTTGTTGTCTGATTGCTGAGGCTAGGACTTCCAGTACAATGATGAATAATGGTGGTAAGAATGGATAAACCTGTTGTGTTCCTGACATGACAGATACATAAAATCTTTAAAAAAAATGGATGCTGAATTTTGTCAAATGCTTTTCCTGCATCTGTTGAGAGGATCATATGATTCTTGTCTTTTCTTTTATTAATGTTGTGTATCACGTTGATTGATTTGTGAATGTTGCACCACCTTTGCAACACAGGAATAAATCCCACTTTTTCACGGTGAATAATCCTTTTAATGTACTGTTGGATCCTATTGGCTAGTATCTTGGCAAGAATTTTTGCATCCATGTTTTTCAGAGATATTGGTCTGACAATATCTTTTTGGTGAGGTCATTGTCTGGTGTAGGGATCAAGGTAATACTGGCTTTATAGAAAGAGTTTGGAAGTTTTCCTTCCATTTCAATTTTTTGGAACAGCTTCAGAAGAATAGGTTTTAGTTCTTCTTTAAATGTTTGATAGAATTCTGCTAGAAGGCCATCTGGCTCTGTAGTCCACTCAGTTTTAAAAGAAGCAAGTAAAGGAGTGCCTGGGTGGCTCAGTGGGTTAAAGGCTCTGCCTTCTGCTCAGGTCACGATCCCAGGGTCCTGGGATCGAGCCCCGCATCGGGCTCTCTGCTCAGTGGGGAGCCTGCTTCCTCCTCTCTCTCTCTCTCTTTCTCTCTCTGCCTGCCTCTCCACTTACTTGAGATCTCTGTCTGCCAAATAAATAAGTAAAATCTTAAAAAAATAAAAATAAAAGAAGCAAGTAGAGGTGCTCCAATTTGTATGTGAGCCCCAACGCCTAACATTTATATGAAAAATGTGTTATATCCAATATTTGAATTCCCCATAATTTCTTCTACCAGAGTCCAGCTGGGTTGCTGACAGCTTTTAAGTGCCTTGCCTGAGATTGACACAGGCTCCTTTAGGCTGCCTCAGTTTGGGCTATTTGGATATAAGCTGCTGACTTGGATTCTAACTCACTCAAGCAAAAAGGGGTGATTTTGGAAGGATGTGGATTTATCTCCGTGCACCAAGATCGGGGCATAGGTAAAAGCTTAGGAAAAAAAAAAAAAAAAAGAACAGGGGCGCCTGGGTGGCTCAGTGGGTTAAAGCCTCTGCTTTCAGCTCAGGTCATGATCCCAGGGTCCTGGGATTGAGCCCCACATCGGGCTCTCTGCTCCTCGGAGAGCCTGCTTCCTCCTCTCTCTCCCTGCCTGCCTCTCTTGCCTACTTGTAATCTCTGTCTCTCAAATAAATAAATAAAATCTTAAAAAAAAAAAAAAGAACAAAGCAAGTGACGTTAATCTCTTCTTCTTATTTTCTTCCCCCCTCCTCACCCACTGGATTTGGTGTCTATTAGCCAGTCAGTTTCCTTGCCCATGGGATAACTCAAGGGAAGATGGCAAACTCAGTAGAATTCTAGCTAAGTTTTTACTCCAGGGATTCAAAATTTTAACTTCTTTTTAGTAAACAAATTTGTTTTCAGAATATCTGATTATTCTAGCTAAGACTGGGTGTTCACCTCAGTTGACTCAGGAGGCAAAGAATTTTAATCACATGGTATTATTATGGGAGCCACACTCGCCTCTTAAGTAAGATGTATAGATGAGATCCAGTTCTTAGAGAAGGGGAGCAGGGAGGCACCCCTACAGAAGTTTGCAGCAGCAAATGAGACTTGATTGTTTCATCTTTTTGTTCTGACCTTGGCTTGTTTTCTGACATAATGTCCTTTCTTGAGTACTGACATGTTATCCCAGGTACAATACCTGCTTCTGCCCTTGGACTATCCTCCAGACTGTCAGGAGTTGTTAGCTGGCTGTTGTGCTCACTGTTCTCATTGTCTTTATCCAGTTCTTGCTTGTTTTGAGAACTGTGTATTTAACCTGTCATGATGTGGGTTTCTGCAAGTCAGTGTTAGGCCAATGAACTGGAAAAAATCTTCTCCCTAGTTGGATCAGCACATCACCACAGGCTCCTGGGCCTCTGGTGGTGCATCTATCATTGACTTTACCCTCCATCTAGAGTTCAGGAGAAAAAACAATTTTATAGCAATAGCAACTGTGAAGGACATCTGGGTAAGAGTTAGGTGAAATGAGGTAATCTATTTCTTAATATCTCTGAATGTAACTTGGTGATTCATCCCTTTAGTTTCAACAGAGTTCTTCCTTTTTCACTTCCAAATTACCTACCACCAAACCACATTTGTCCATTCTTTAGTAGTTTTTCAAGTGCCCCTCTGGGGGACCATAGCATATCAACTATGTAGATCTCTGCAATTTATGTGTGTATTTAATACTTGGATTTATCTATAGATTTCTTCCTCGTGTCTGAAACAGAATTCTCCAAAATCTCATTCCTTGGAATATTCATGATCATTTCATGAGCTTCTCATAGATTTACTTAATTTTGGTTTGTGTGTGTGTATATATATGGATATGGAGATATGTGTATGTGTGTGTATGTATGTGTGTGTATGTATATATATATATATATACATATTCTCCATATATATATATATATATATATATATATATTCTCCTTAGCAGTATATAAGTTAGGTAGGGTTCTTTACTACAGTGCTTTTCCAAGCCTTTGTGTGCAAATGTATGAAAATAAAAGAATGTAATAGGATTTGCTTCTCGTTAGGCATTTGCTCATAGATTTCATTTTTTTTTAAATTTATTTATTTGTCAGAGAGGAGAGAGAGCAAGCACAGGCAGACAGAGTGGCAGGCAGAGGCAGAGGGAGAAGCAGGCTCCCTGCCGAGCAAGGAGCCTGATGTGGGACTCGATCCCAGGATGCTGGGATCATGACCTGAGCCGAAGGCAGTCACTCAACCAACTGAGCCACCCAGGCGTCCCATGCTCATAGATTTCTGTATGCCTGTTTGTGTATCTGTATTTGGGAGAAATACCTGTTGATAGATCATAAGGTTAATTCTTTTTTTAAAAGATTTTATTTATTCATTTGACAGACAGAGATCACAAGTAGGCTGAGAGGCAGGCAGAGAGAGAGGAAGGGAAGCAGGCTCCCTGCTGAGCAGAGAGCCTGACAAGGGGTTTGATCCCAGGACCCTGAGATCATGACCTGAGCTGAAGGCAGAGGCTTTAGCTCACTGAGCCACCCAGGTGCCCCAGGTTAATTCATTTTAATAGTAGTCTAAAGCACTGTTTTTTCAAAGCATGGGTTGCATCATACTGTCATTTGAACTCATTAAATCAATTTAGTAGGTAATAACTAGTATTTTTTCTTAAATGAGAGAATAATACAGAAAATTCTACAGTATATTGTATGAAGATAGCTAATAATTTTTGTGAAATTTTGATTTTAGTTGTTGGTGTGTGTGAATGTATGTGTATGAAAACTGTTGGGACATAAAATATACTTCATATTGTAAATAGTAGTCAAAATTTTGAATAGTACTAGTCTGAAGCATAGACTTTAAGGTACCCATAGGAAGATGAAATGAACTACCACTAGCGGGAAGAGGTGGCCTAGCAAAGAGTAAAGTACTGGGAATTTAAAAGCATGAGATGGCCGAATCTAAAAACAGAGAGGGTTAGAAAGAAGACATTAAGGAAAGGAAAAAAAAAAAAAAGTTTATTCCTACATCTTCTAGGATAAAATGTCTGCTATACATCCCAGGGAACAGAAGGAAAAAATCTTGCAAAATCTTGCACATGAAAATGCATAGTGTGTAAATAGCAGAGGAATCAGAATTGGGTAGTTCAGCTGTGTCCTTATCTAGCGAGCCAGGACTATGTGTGCAGAATGCTGGACACAGGAATAAGTCAGAGAGACCTGGAACCTGAGAGGTCCTTATGCCATCAGAAAATGTGAGTCATGTGAATGCCTAGAGAGTCACTTGCGGTTTTGTGGTCTTTTTTTTTTTTTTTTTTAAAGATTTTATTTATTTGGGAGAGAGGCAGTGAGAGAGCATGAGCGAGGAGAAGGTCAGAGGGAGAAGCAGACTCCCCGTGGAGCTGGGAGCCCGATGCGGGACTCGATCCCGGGCCTTCGGGATCATGACCTGAGCCGAAGGCAGTCGTCCAACCAACTGAGCCATCCAGGCGTCCCTTTGTGGTCTTTTTTGTTGTTTTTTGTTTTTCTCTTTTTTGGCTACTGAGAATAAGAATGCTTCTTATGTGTTGAAGGATGCCCCTTTGGTGTGGTTCATGGGAAGAGGCAGCATCACAACCCCCATTACAAAAGCAAAGGTGTTAGATAACTGGTAGATAGTTCTCTGAAGGCTAGGGTTATCATCAAGGTATGACAGTGGGATACCTCAGCCAGGTGGTGCTACAGAAAGAAACAATTAGAGGTCATTCACAATGGCTATGGAGCTTGGGGCTCTGCAGCAGTGGCAGTGAGAGTTCAATGGTTATGGCTCACATGGAGTTTCCTAATGAAATTGCTCTAACTATGTGGTCTGTCCTATAGTTTTAGCTAGATCTCAGATTTTCCTGGTTCCTTCTTATTGTCCAGATCCAGGGCTCCAACGTCTCAATGAATCTTTGATCTAATGAAAAACTTTTATATCTTGTTTTGATCTTACAGCTTTACAGAGGTATATTTGAGGTGCAATAAATTGTACGTATTTAAAGTATAATTGGTGTTTTGACTTACATGTACATCCATTAAATCATCAAAACAATCCAATAATAAACATAGCATCACTACTAGAGATGTCTTCCCTCAACCCCATCTCTTACCCTCAACTTCTCCAGACTCTCCAATACAAGCCAACCACTGATCTGTTTTCTAATACTATAGATAAGTTTAATTTACATTTCCTAGAATTTTATATTCATGGAATGATACATTATACATATATATACTTTTCTCTCTGGTTTCTTATACTTAGCATAATCATTTTGAGATTCATTCACATTATTGCATGTATCCATATTTCATTTAATTTCAATATTAAGTGATATTCTCTTCTGTGGATATGACACAACTTGTATGCTCTGTTGATGAACATTTGAGTGGTTTTCATTCTTCCCATTATAAATAAAATTGCTGTGAATGTTAGTGTACAAGTTTACGTAGAGATAAATCCTTTTCACTTATCTTGAGTAAATATCTAGGAGTGGGAGCACTGCATTGCATACTAGATATATATTTAACTTTTAAAAACTGACACACATTCTCTAAAGTGATTGTGATGACCTCTAGAATTCATCTTCCTTCCACTCAGTCCTTTAATTGAATGCTCAAACAGTTAGGAGATTCATTGGACCACTTCTTCCTTTTCTGCTGGTGGCCACCCTAGGCAAGGATAAACTCCTGCCTGAAAATTTATATTCCTCCCCTTGAAAAAACTAATATCATTTTAGCCTAAAATTTTCAGAAGGGGGAAAACTAAGAAAACCCTTACTTATAGCTCTGGCCTTGCATGTTTTGAACTGGCTAGAAAACTCCAAAAGACCCAGGTCACACAACCCCAGCTCAGTCTCATAAGGAAATCCTAACTGCTTGCTTGGTTTGCCTCTGGGATTCTCCATTACCTTAGACCAGTGAAAGGAAACATCTATAAAGTACTTTCTTGGTACATAAAGATCTATCATCTATCTTTTCCTTACTCAAGTTCATACTCTATTCCTCAGGAACTATAAATTTTTTTTTCATTTAAAGAAAGATGGGAAAATATTTTCTATGAGAGATTGTTAGGAACAATATGGCATAAATAGATAAAAAGTAATAATCTGTCCTGGGAAATGCATATCTTCAGAGAAGAGAAAGAAACAGAAATGCCTTTCTAAAGTTCTCTTCTTCTGTCTTCTGAGCACCATCAATTATTCACTCAAGAGGCTGATGGGAGGAAAAGGAAAGATTCTGTGGGTAGACATGCTGAGGTATTAGAACTCAGAGACAGTATAAACAAAGAGATTTTTATTCATTTACAACTTTTAACTATGTCAAGTGACAACTACCAGAAAAGGGCAGTAAAGATTGTAGTGGGAAATCCCATTACATTAAAATTGAAGTATATGAAATCAACCTACATTCTTTGTTCTTTTAAAATGAGTGAGTTTTTGGGGTCCCTTCTCTTTTCTTTTTGATAAGTTTGGCCAGGGGTTTATCAATCTTATTAATTCTTTCAAAGAACCAGCTGCTAGTTTTGTTGATTTGTTCTCCTGTTCTATTGGTTTCTATTTCATTGATTTTTGCTCTGGTCTTTATTATTTCTCTTCTCCTGCTGTGTTTAGGCTTTCTTTGCTGTTCTTTTTCCAGCTCCTTTAGGTGTAGGGTTAGGTTGTGTTCTTGAGACCCTCTTCAACCCTCTTGTTTCTTGGGAAAGACTTGTATAGCTATATACTTTCCTCTCAGGTCCGCCTTTGCTGTGTTCCAAAGATGTTGAACAGTTGTGCTTTCATTTTTATTTGTTTCCATGAACTTTTAAAATTCTTCTTTAATTACCTGGTTGACCCATTCATTCTTTAGTAGGATGCTGTTTAGCCTCCATGTATTTGGGTTCTTTCCAAATTTCTTCTTGTGATTGAGTTCTAGTTTCAAAGCACTGTGGTCTGAAAATATGCAGGGAATGATCCCAATCATTGGATACTGTTTGAGACCTGATTTGTGACCCAGGATGTGATATATTCTGGAGAATGTTCCATATGCACTAGAGAAGAATATGTATTTTGTTGCTTTGGGATGGAATGTTCTAAAAGTATCTGTGATGTCATCTGGTCCAGTGTGTCATTTAAAGCCTTTATTTCCTTATTAATCTTTTGCTTAGATGATCTGTCTTTTTCAATGAGGGGGTGTTAAAATCCCCTACTATTATTGTATTATTATCAATGTATTTCTTTGATTTTGTTATTAATCAGTTTATATAATTGGGTGCTCCCATTATAGGGGCATAAAAAATTAAAATTGTTAGATCATCTTGTTTTACAGACCCTTTAAGTATGATATGGTGTCCCTCCTCATCTCTTATTACAGTCTTTGGCTTAAAATCCAATGTATCTGATAGAGGATTGCCACCCCAGCTTTCTTTGATGTCCATAAGCATGGTAAATTGTTTTCCACCAGCTCACTTTAAATCTGGAGTTGTCTTTGTGTCTAAAATGAGTTTCTTGCAGATAGCACATCAATGGGTCTTGGTTGGGGGTAGCGGTTGGGTGTTTGTTTGTTTGTTTGTTTTGTTTTGTTTTTTCTCCATTATGATACTCTGTGTCTTTTGATTGCAACATTTAACCCATTTATATTCAGGGTAACCACTGAAAGATATGAATTTAGTGCCATTGTATTGCCTGTAAGGTGACTGTTACTGTATATTTTCTCTGTTCCTTTCTGGTCTGTTACTTTTAGGCTATCTCTTTGCTTGGAGAACCCCTTCAATATTTCCTTTAAGGCTACTTTGGTGTTTGAAAATTCTTTTAGTTTTTTTTTTCTTTTTTTTGTCCTGAAAGCTTTTTTTTATTTATTTATTTTTTAAATTTCTTTTCAAAATTCATTGTTTATGCACCACAGCCAGTGTTCCATGCAATACATGCCCTCTACATTACCCACCACCAGGCTCACCCAATCTCCCACTCCCCTCCCATCCAAAACCCTCAGCTAGTTCCTCAGAGTCCACGGTCTCTCATGGTTTGTCGCCCCCTCCAATTCCCCCAAATCCCTTCTCCTTTCCATCTTCCCATGTCCTCTGTGTTATTCCTTATGTTCCACAAATAAGCAAAACCTATAATAATTGACTCTCTCTGCTTGACTTATTTCACTCAGCATAATCTCTTCCAGTCCCATCCATGTTGATACAAGAGTTGGGTATTCATCCTTTCTGATGGAGGCATAATACTCCATAGTATATATGGACCACATCTTTTTTTATCCATTTGACCATTGAAGGGCATCTTGGTTCTTTCCAATTTGATGACCGTGGCCATTGCTGCTATGAACATTGGGGTACAGATGGCCCTTCTTTTCACTACTTCTGTATCTTTGGGGTAAATACCTAGTAATGCAATTGCAGAGTCATAGGGTAGCTCTATTTTTAATTTCTTAAGGACTCTCCACATTGGTTTCCAAAGTGGCTGCACCAACTTGCATTCCCACCAACAGTGTAGGAGGATTCCCCTTTCTCCACATCATCTCCAACACTTGTTTTTTACTGTCTTGTTCATTTTGGTCAATCTAACTGGTGTAAGGTGGTATCTCAATGTGGTTTTGATTTGAATCTCCCTGATGGTTAGTGATAATGAACATTTTTTCATGTATCTGTTAGCCATTTGTATATCTTCATTGGAGAAGTGTCTGTTCGTGTCTTCTTGCCCATTTTTTGACATGATTATCTGGTTTGTGTGTGTTGAGTTTGAGGAGTTCTTTATAGATCTTAGATATCAGCCCTTTTTCTGTACTGTCACTTACGAATATCTTCTCCCATTCCATGGATTGCCTCTTTGTTTTGTTGACTGTCTCCTTTGCTGTGCAGAAGGTTTTGATCTTGATGAAGTCCCAAAAGTTCATTTTCGCTTTTGTTTCCTTTGCCTTTGGAGACATATCTTGAAAGAAGCTCCTGTCGCCAATGTCGAAGAGGTTACTGCCTATGTTCTCCTCTAGGATTCTGATATATTCCTGCCTCACATTGAGCCTTTTATCCATTTTGGGTTTATCTTTGTGTATGGTGTAAGAGAATGATTGAGTTTCATTCTTCTACACATAGCTGTCCAATTTTCCCAGCACCATTTATTGAAGAGACTGTCTTTATCTCCTTTTATTTTTGATGACAGCCTAGCTGAAAATAGTATTTCTGGCTGCATATTTTTCTCTTTTAGTGCTCTGAATAGATCATACCAGTCCTTTCTGGCCTACCAGGTCTCTGTGGATAGGTCTGCTGCCAGTGTAATATTTCTACCATTGTATGTTACAGACCTCTTGTCCTGAACTGCTTTCAGGGCTTTCTTTTTGTCACTGAGACTTGTGAGTATTACTATTAGATGATAGAGTGTGGATCTATTTTTATTGATTTTGAGGGGAGTCCCTGTGCTTCTTAGATCTGGATGCTTATTCTCCTCGCCAAATTGGGGACATTCTCTGCTATGCTTTGCTCCAATATACCTTCTGCCCCCCTCTCTCTTTCTTCTTCTTCCAGGATCCCAATTATCCTATTGTTTCATCTTATGATATCACTTATCTCTCAAATTCTGCCCTTGTGGTCCAGTAGTTGTGTGTTTCTCTTTTGCTCATCTTCTTTATCATTTGGTCTTCTATATCACTAATTCTCTCTTCTGCCTCATTTATCCTAGCAGTAAGAGTCTCCAGTTTTTAGTGTACATCATTAATAGCTTTTTTAAATTTCAACTTTGTTATATTTAGTTCTTTTATTTCTCCAGAAAGGATTTTATTTTTCCAGAAAGGGATTCTCTAGTATCTTTCATGCTTTTTTTCAAGCCCAGCTAGCACCTTGATAATCATCATTCTGAACTCTAGTTCTAACATATTACTAATGTCTGTTTTGATTTGGTCCCTAGCCATCAGTACTGCCTCTTGTTTTGTTTTGTTTTGAGGTGAGTTTTTCCTGCCTTGACATTTTATCCAGATAAGTATAGGTGAATGAGAGAACAGACTGCTAAAAGGGTAGCAATGACCCCAGAAAAATATACAATAACCAAACTGAAAGAGACCCAAAACCAGGAGGAGAAGAATGGAGGAAAAAAAAAAAAAAACAAGAATGGTGAATAGAACAGGGCTACACACTTGATTTTGTGTGTATTTTGGTCTGTTATAGGAAACTGCTTCCCAAAATTTAAAGAAAGAAAAACTTATGTATACATATACAAAAATAAGGGTAAGTATGAAGGGATGTAATATGACTGTAAAGATAAAAATTAAAAGTGATTCTAAAAAAGGAATTGATAAGAAGTTGATTAAAAAAAGAAAAAAAGTGAGGAAAGAATGTGATCAGGCTGGAGACTACAACAAAGCCATGCTCTACATTTAGGGTATATTTTGATCTGTTAGAAGAAACTGTATACTAAAATTTAAAGAAAGAGTAACCTATATGTGTATAAAAAAATAAGCTTAAATACAATGAAGGGATAGATTATGACTATAACCATGAAAATTTAAAAAGATGTTTAAAAAGGTATTGATAAGATAAAATAGTTTAAAAATGTTAAAATGGGAAAAATTTTTTAAATAGAATAAGAAAAAAATAAAATTAAAAAAATTAACTTTGAAAAACTAAAGAATCATGGGAAAAAGCCATGAATTCTATGTGCTGCATTCCCTGTCTCTGGAATTCCATAATCTCATTGATCCGTGAACTTTGTCTTGCCTGGATGTTCTTGCAGATCTTCTGGGGGAGGGGCCTGTTGCTGTGATTCTCAAATATCTTTGCCTGAGGTGGAATTGCACTGCCCTTTCCAGGGGCCAGGCTAAGTAATCTGCTTGGGTTTGCTCTCCGTAGCTTTTGTTCCCTGAATGCTTTCTGAACAGATTTGGAGGAGGAGCGTGAAGATAGGAGCCTCCCAATCTCTGGCCCATAGAAGCTGAGAGTTCAGGGCCCCACTCCTCAGTATGCCCTCAGGGAAAAGCAGTCAATTACTCCCTTCTCCCCAGTCTCTGGCCACACTCCAAGCTCACCCATCCTGTGAAAAATCATATCTATCTCTGGTTCACAGCCCCATTTGGAGTCTCCAAACCCAGCAGATTCCTGCAATGTGCTTCTGCACTTCTCCTACAGGAGGAAGAAGGTGGGGGGTCTCTCCCTATCTCTCCCTATCTCAAAGAGCAGTGGCCCAGCTGTGCCTTGGATCATGGTTTAAGGTATCCCCAGACTGAGAGCCTGCTCTGATACCTGGAAGCTCTGCCACACTCAGACATTCCCAGTCCTTCTGTAACCCCATGGGTCCTGAGAACACACTGTCCCCACGAGGGCTCCCCCCCCCCCCGAGCCTTTGGAGTGACATCTCTCAGTGGAACAGACTTCCAAATGTTCCGACTTTGTGCTCTGCTGTTCTAACTGCTTGTAGGGAGCCAGCCCCTACCCCCTCAGTCCATCTTCCCATGTGTTGCTTCAGATTTACTCCTCCACACATCCTACCTTCCAGAAAGTGGTCACTTTTCTGTTCCCAGAATTGCTGCTCTTCTTCACTTTGCTCTCCTGTTGAGTTTGGAGGTTTTTGGATGGTTTAATGGTTTAATGACTATCTAGCTGAACTCCTGGGACCCAATGACATTTAGGTCTCCTACTCCTCTGCCATCTTGCCTTTCCTCTGCCAATCATATTTTTAGTTTTATCTTGTCAGTATGTTGTTTTTAAAATTCTCAACTAACTAAAGTCAAGTCAACAATTGCAGAGCCCCATAATATTTAATATACTAGAAATTATACCCCCAAAATACCCTAGAATGCTAGTGTTGGAAGGGACCGGTGATACTGACCATTTCAACACTTTTACTTTATCCCTCTGAGTTCTGCCCTGCAGGAAAAAGAATGTAAGGGAGCAGTTACAGATAAAGATAGCTAATGTTAGGTGTTGTTTAGATAATGATAAGATGAAGAAATCAGTTGAAATTACTGGATTCTGATTCTTATTTTTTTAACTTGATCTATAGAATCAAAAAACACATTTCAAAGCTTTTCATAGTATGGTTAGCATCCACTGAGATGTCCTTCAATGATCCCTGTTTCCTGGTATTGACACCCTTTGTGTAACCCCTTCTCCTACATGTGGGGTGGTCCTGCTTTTTGCCAATAGTATATGACAAAGATGATGGATAAAGTTCCAATCAGGTTTTGCATTCTTTCTCTCTTGCACTCTCAGTTAACCACTCTGATGTAGAAAGCTGCCATGTTGTGAGCTACCTACCTGGAGAGAAACTTGGAACCTATATGGTGAGAAATCGAGGGAAGCATACAGCCTGAAACTATCAAGGAACTGTGCCTTCAGTCCAGAAGCCCTTGAGGAAATGAATCCTTCCAATAAGCATGTGACTTTGAAATCTAATCTTTCTCCTGTCAGATCTTCCATTGAGTCTGCAACCCTGAATGACACCTCGATGTTGGTTTGTGAGAAACTCAAACACTTATTATTTCATAGCTTCTATAGGTCAGAAATATGGGCCTGACTTACAGAAAGTACAAAATAATAAGTGTTTGCTTTTAGGTTACTGTGTTTGGGGTTAATTATTATATTCCAAAGAATAACTAATACATCTCCTAGTATGATAAAAAGGCAAACATGAATGCAACCTTAAGGCATGTAGTTATTTTTCTAGAAGAAGTACCAAATTGGATATATTCTTTATGCAAATTAAAGCAGCTAGCCATTGTTGAACTTGAATTCAAATATTTTAAACTGGAACTGAATTTTCTGTTTGGCCATGTAAACTGTGTGTATGTTGTAGTAGCTCTATGTTTCTGGACCTTTTTTTTTTTTTCCAGTGAAGAAGTGTATCTGTTGTGGATTGTTGGATTGATTATCCTATTCCCATTTACTAATCTTGTCCCTGTGCAAAGGGATGGTTGTGGGAGGATATTTTGTTCAACAAGTTTATCCAAGAATGTCATGAGCTGATCTTCATTCTAAGTTAGAAGTGAACAAAGAGGGGTGTCTGGGTGGCTCAGATGGTTAGACATCTGCCTTTGGCTCAGGTCATGATCTCCAGGTCCTGGGATCAGCCCCATGTTGGGCTCCCGACTCAGCAGGGAGTCTACTTCTCCCTTTCCCTCTGCCTCTCCCCCTGCTTGTACCCTCTCTGCATCTCTCTCTCTCAAATGAATAATACAATCTTAAAAAAAAAAGTGAACAAAGACTAGCTTGATCTTGGCTAAGCACAGTCTGAATCAAGGAATGGATGGCTCATGTCTGGGTAAGTTAATGAATAATGCTGGGATATGTCATGATTTTGTACACTATTCTACTGTAAATTTCCTTAAGGTAAGGAATAAGGCAGCTGTTGTCAACTGTCCTAGGTTAAGGTGAAACCTAATAAAGGAAATAGGCAGTCAGGAACAGACCTTATCCATAAGGTAGAATAATTTCCTTCCCCTTCCTAGGTCTTTTACTATTTGACCTTAAATTTGAGCAAGGAGGGAATGCTCTAGGTCTTGCTATTCTAAATATGGTCTTCAGCATGACCTTGGAGCTTGGTAGAAATGTAGAACCTTAAGCCCTATCTCTAGTCAACTGAATCATAATGTGCATTTAAACAAGGTTCCCAGGTAACTTATATATGCACATTAAAATTTTAGAAGCATTGTTATAAAGTATGTTTGAGTGAAATAAACTGGCCCCTAGCTCAGGGCATCGGACTTCAGACCAGGCAAGGAAGCATCCTTTGAGAATGGGCTATGACCTGGGCTTATAGAATATAATATTCTGTTGTTGACTTTCCTCATCTGCTAATAAAGTCTTTTAAACACAGCCTGGTCCCAGCTATTACTGAGGGCATTTAAGAAAAGTTCTCTGCCTATTATTGCCATAAAGCTACACAGTACATAACAATAGCAACTTAGAAGAAGCTGGTCCAGAAATTTGCTGGAGATGGGTCCAAGGCTGAATAAACAGAAAATATAAATGATAGAGGTACAAATGGTTGGTTGAGGATGCAAGCAACGCCAGTAGGGTTCTGTGGAATATGTAGGCAACCCCTGAGACCTCTCAGAGTGACACAAAGAAGGAACATTATAAAAACTTGGGTTCCATAGTGTGAAGCGGGATGAGAGCTTCAGTATCAGTGAATTAGGCAATGTTATTTAATTTGGTAGTCAAATATTGATGAGATCCTGACAGTCTAGGAGCAAAGACAAGGAGCCCCTACTTCAGAAACTCTTCAATTTGGCATCAGGTTCAATTCTTGCTTGTACCCTTGCTGTGTTCTCTGTCTCAGTATGGATTTGGCCCCAAGACTTTTCTGTCTTTGCTATCCACTCTCTTGAGAGGCCTCTGGCTTCTACTGCCTTTCGAGTTGGAATTTAACAGGACATGTCCCTGATTCTGGATCTGTGTTGGATTCTTTTGGTCCTAGAGCCTTCTCTGGGCCACTTCCCTACTCTATTTCCATAAGAGAGTTCACAGCAGAATCTGCATCTACCTTTCTTTTGTATTCCTCACAATGCCTATTTTTAGGCATGTGAGAGGTATGGTGATGGAGGGAGGGGACAGGGCATGTGTAGGAAGGTCTGGGCATGACATATGGTGCTGAGTTTCTGATCATAAGCAAAACTTAATCAGAAGACATAAGATTTCACTAAAGAACAGAATAGCTTACCATTAAAACAAAAAGAAGTGACAAAGCATATGCTTGTGACTTACAAAAACTGCTAATTAAACAAAATATGCACATGTTGGCAGCTTACTAAATGTGGTATGTCACCACTTAGATTTCTGGCACCCTCAACACCTCTCCACCCCCATCTGCCAACATAATCTGAGTTCTGCAGACCATATATTCCATCTGTTTTTTTCCATCTCTGCAGTGCCATATTTCCCTTGAGAAAAACTCAGGAATGCTCACCAAGCAAGAGAAGTGGGAGATCTCTTCAGGAGATCCTAGCTACTCTGGATCTTGGTATGAGGTGAGAACAGCTGGTATCCAAATCTTGGTAGCTTCAAGCTGACAGCTCTCAACACCATCAGGTTCCAAATAAGCTGTCCTCTGACAGGAAAGAATCAATAATTGGAAGTGTTTCAAATTTGACACAGGCTATTTATTCTCTAATAGACCTAAGTGCATCCACATCCAACCGTCGAGTTTCTAAAAGGTATGTATACCTACAGATTCTCTCAGGTAAAAAACTGGTTCCCTACTAAACAAAAGCCATTGGGTTCTTTGCTTCTTCATATTTCTGTAAAGTTTCCAGTACTTTTGTGACATTCTTCTCTTTCCTTTACTTCACTCTGTTCCCCTCACTATCAAAACCCTCAGTTTAAACTTCTTCTCTTGATAAAAATCAAAAGATCCTATTTCTGCCAAAAGGAGTCCAGACATGAGGGAACAGACCTGGAAGGAGATGGTGAGTGGGTCAGGATTAGGAAAACCTTCCTAAAGAAAATTCCAGTAAATCCAGATGATTCAAAGCACTGAGATCTAAAGGTAGTACTGGAACCAATCTTTTAGGAAAATAGCAACACCCAAAGGGAAACTTTCACTCTGGTTACTGAGTGAAAGGATCTATCCACTAGATCCTGCCCTTCAGACACTCTTTCAGAAACTATTTTTGACTGACTCTGAGGGAAAAAGAATCTAGGATCTTAAAACTCTCTTCTAGAAGGTCCCATAATCCAAGATGAACATTGGTTCTCCCCCAAATTCTGCTTTTCAGGACCAGAGTGTGTTAAATAACAGGAAGGAAAAAGCCTTGTAACATTGTAATATTGGTATTTTGTCTCCTTCATCCTCCACATCCTCTTCCTCCCTACCCCTGTGTGACTACACTTATTGAATTAATAGTCCTAAAGTAAGTCCCTCAAGTAATTATTCAAACACACACAAAATATCCTGAAGCCTTCTTCTATAGACAGAGAACAACTGGCATAATTTTTAAAGTTCTGCCTCAATAGTCATCCTATTACAATTGATGTGCTTATCCTTAGAACTGATCATCTCACAGATTGCTTTAGACTTTGGACACACAAGACTTATCATTTATGAAGAGGGACTCATTTGGATATTACTTCAGAATGGACGCTGCTCTTATCCAAATAATAACAAACATTTTAATGTTGCCCAAGAGCCTGACATTTTATATAGCCTCTACATTCATTGACTTATTCAATCATCCAAGAAATCCTATGAAGCTAGTACTATTACTATCCTAATATTATATAAAATATGCAGGAAGGGAGTCCACTAGAGCATCTGGAGTGAGCACAGCCTTGCCAGCATCTCAATTTTTCCCAGTGATATTAATATCAGATTTCTGGCCTCCAGAACTTTAAGAGAATAAATTTCTGTGGTTTTAAGCCACAAATCAAGTTTGTGGAAACCTGTTACAGCTGACATAACACACTAATACAATATATAACAAGTGAAGAGGCAGAAGAAATTTTCCTCAGTCCAAAGTTCTTCTAACTGGACTAAGAATTAAACTGACAAGAGACAGATTAACAAGAGGAAAAAAAGAAGTTTTATTATGTGTGAACAGAGACCCAATAGTGAAATTGAGACCTAAAGAAATGAATAAGACAGGCAGTTTTTATACTTTTTAGACAAAGAAACAATAAATCTGTGAAAATTGACAGGACAAAGAAAGCTTAACTTTGGGAGGTCTCATAAATAAGGAATTCTAAATGAAATTTGGGCTGAGGTTGTAAATTGGTAAAAAGTAACAGTGGTTGTTTATGCAGTTTTCTTGGTTTTGACTTTCCCATCTCTGGTGATAGGAGTGTCTCTTTTCCTCCTTCTACAGAGAAGGCACCTTTCACATGAAAGATTTATTTCCTGCTTTCAGGGGACAGGGGAGGTTCTGAATATTCTTCTTGCATAGGTAGTCTCTTAAGTAACTTTTATTTAAAATATTTAATAGACCAAAATGGAACATTTGGGGGGCAGCCTTCCCTTGGTACCTATACTAGCTGGGGAGAATCATAGGAGACCCTCAGTGTATGCCAGTTCTTCCCAAGATGTTGGACACAATATAGGAGATTAAGAAAACCTGAGGATTCCAGATATAAAGTTCACCATCTCCTGAGTTAACTACTTCAGGCTTCTCTCTTCTAGAACTGTAGATATTTTGTATCCAAAATGCTTGAGGCAGGGATGGGTGGAATTTCTGTACCCATGAACTCATCTATTCCTCTATAAAGACTATTTCACAGATAGATGAGAAGAAACTATCATGGAGAAATCACAGATACCATTCTAGAAGATGGTAACACATCTTTAGAAAGTGTGAGGGAAAAAAAAATGCCTGATGGGTGAATTCTCAGGGGGATCTTTAGAAACCTTTTACCACTAACAACATTTTCTAGTATAAACCATGCCCAGCTGGCAGGCATATTTTGAAAAAAAAAAGTGACTGAATCTTGATAAGGTGAGTCTATTTGGGGAATCATTGCTCATGGTTCAGTGCATTGCTTATGACACGGTACATAGCTTCTTAGACCCAGATGATGCTCATATTGTGTCAATGCTCAAAAATCATTATGCATTCAAAGGTATTTTCCTCATTAATCCTCCCTGCTTCTTCCAATAGTAGATTGGTAGATTTACTTCTACTTCCTGTAATTGTGAAGTCATTTCTTTGGTGATAATCATGGTGGGGGGGTGGCATTGAGTGAATCCAAATGAGTAAGCATAATTTCTGGAGGCTTTAGGTGGTTCCTCCATTTGCTTTCCAGCTCAGAAACCTCTCAAGACCCACTTCAGAAAGAAAGAATTAGTAGTTCCAAAAATGTAAACATGGCCACTAAGTTTGAGCATAAGTAACTAGCATGTTACAGATGTTCTCAACATATCAAGCAGGTGGGAACTCTAGGGAGCTAATGACTAAGGAAATGCCATGTGGCTGGATATAAGGATGGGTTTCTAGGTTCATCTGAGCTGTTGGTGTGAAGTCACTGCCTCTGAGAGGGTGAAGCGAAATTGAATACTTAACAGGAATCACCAAGGTACAGACATTCAAAATCTAGGGAACATAAGCAAATATACAGTAAAAGTTTAGGGGGGAAAACCACCAAATGACCATAGATAGAAGGATAGATATATCAAGATAAATGGATAAATAAAATATAATGGAATACTAATAAAAGTTCAGGCAAATAAGCATAATCTTGACATAACATTGAATAAAAAAAAGCAATTGCAAGAAGTTACACACTACTTGATAAAATTTATATATGCTTTTAAATGACATAGATTCATAGTACATATTATTTATTAATTAATTCACATGTGGTTTAAAATTTTTTTAAATGTAGAAGAATATCCAGAAAAATTTATTGTGGTATTTGCCTAGAGAATTTACAATGAAGCTTTTTTCTTCTTCTTATAAAAATTAAGAATTTTAAACAAAGGAGATATATTTATTCTGGCTAGCAGGTTCATATGTGTTTGGTTAGTTAGTCTCCATTTACTAAAAATACTTATACTTTTTTAAGAGCTTATAACAAGGAAAAAATAACTTTTCTTCCAACAAAGAATGGAGTTAGTGCTATTCTTCAGAGTTATGGAAGAATGCAGGTGAAAAGAGCCCAGTATGCTTGGTACCATGACAGGTGTCTCTTGCTGAAGTGAACAAGCAATTAATTTTTTTAAAAAGTACTCTGTGGCATATTTCCTTTCAATGTGAGAGTTTCCATTACTTTAAGAAGACTTCAAACAGTGAGTTTCCGAGTATAAAAGACCTAATACATAAAAATGCATGATAAAATACATGGTAGCTGGCATGATACAGAGAGGGAACAGCTGCAAGAGAAGAAAAAGGGAGATTTAAAACAAGTAACAACTAACACAGATCTCTCATCAAAATCTTTATTGCCCCAAAGAGATGTTTACTTATTGTAAGTTATCCTTATTGCTTATATATATGGCCAGCCAAATTCCTCATGCAAAGTAATAAAAATTGAGGACTTACGTATTCTAAGTAATTAAAATTACGTATTCCAAGTAATGTCTTTTTCAGGGAAGCTGTATTTCCCAGTCCTTTAATATCATTTCCTTAACCTCTCAAGCCTCAAAGTTCTGCCTCTGACCTCACCTCACCAGGTTTACAGGAGCTCATTGCATTCCTTCTCTATCATATATCCTCTGGAAACCTAATGATAACTGGAAAGCAGTATCCTAGACATCTAGTGTTAATATGTCTCCAAGTTGAGTAATGTCTTAGTTAGCCTCCAATAAGGCTTAGGAAGTTTCAAGGCTATAACTGATACGGGGTCCTGCTGACCTCTTCCAGTAGCTATATACTACTTTCTATCCTTGCACTAGGTATTTTATAAAGATATTATCTCCCTCTTGTTTTAATTCTTGGCAGTCATATAGATAAGAGCCTGTCCACCAAACACTAGACTGTGGACAAAAAATGCTAAGGAAGTACAGGATGGACTGAGGTCTTTTTCTGGGCCACTAGTGTTCTGCAGGTATAAGGAAACCTACTTATAACTTGGTCTTTTTTTACCTTAAGCGAAAACTCTAATTGATTTAACACATACTTTGTGAGGGTTTTTTTTTTGGGGGGGGGGCATGGAGTGGGGTGTTTTCTCCTTGGCACTCTAACTTTAAAAAATATATATTTAACATACACTTTTATTGCATGTTCTATGTGCCAGATACCATCATAAATTCTTTAAAAATAACATCCTATTTCCTGTAAAAATCTGATAATATAGGTGCTATTACTGAACCTATTTAAAAGATGAAGGAACTGAAGATTAGAGAGGCTAAGTAACTTAGTAACTAAGTAACTAAGTAAGCTCAAAGAGCTACTAAGTATTGGAGTTGGATTCATTTGAACTCAAGAAGTTTTACTTCCAGGTCCTTTTTTTTTTTTTTTTTTTTGTAGTAACAAAGCTTGCTGATCTCCCTCTCCTTAGTGTCTTTATAATCAACACATCCAGCTCTCTGAGGCTTGACTGATTTCAGTAAAATATCACCCATCGTTGATCATGTCCATAGCCATAGAGACCCCACAAGAAGAGCTCAAAAGGTGAATAAATGTAAAACAACAAGCACCTAATACTTTTTTTTATTGAAGTATCGTTGCCACACTGTGTTACATCAGCTTCAGGTATACAACTGAGTGATTCCACAAATTTGTATGTTATACTGTGCTCACTGCAAGTGTAGCTACCACCTGTCACTATACAATCGTATTACAGTATCACTGAATATATTCCCTATTCTGTACCTTTCATCCCCATGACTTACTCATTCCATAATTGGAAGCCTATAGCCCTCACTCCCATTCACCCATTTTGTCCATCCTCCTATCCCCCTCCCCTCTGGAAACCATCAGTTTGTTCTCTGTATTTATGGGTTTGTTTTTGCTTTTTGTTTGTTTATTCATTTGTTTGTTTTTTTTTTTTAGATTCCACATATAAGTGAATCTAAATCTGACATATTTCACTTAGCATAGTACCCTCTAGGTCAATCTATGTTGTCACAAATTGAAGATCTCATAAAGCTGGCTTATATACATTGCATGTGTATATCACATCTTCTTTATCCATCCATCTATCGATGTAAAGCACCCAATACTTTAACCCAAATTTCTACGTGTGTGTGTGTGTGTGTGTGTGTGTGTGTGTGTGTGTGTGTGTTTGGGAGAGACATAGTGCTCTTCCCCATCCCAGGATAAGTATAAGCAATTCCCACCCATGGTCACAAACACTTGGAGTCCGATAAAGTGAAATAAGGGTGGATACTTGGAAGGACAGAGAATAAGTCAGAACACTGAACTCTCCATTTCTCAGGTCTCAGCTTGTGTCCAAGGAAATAAAGGACACAAAAGCATTAGAGAAAGAACTAGCTATTACAGAAAAACCATCCATGATCTCTCCCTCTTCTGAAGCTCAGATACTTGAATAGTCAGAAATGCATACTCTATCAAACTACAGCTATCTTATTTATTTGATTTGTGTATGGGGTCTCCAGAAAATTTGTAAATTCCTCAAATCCAAAAGCAGCTCCTTTCTTATAGATTCTTCTTTTATATAACTTTGAATTTGAATTATGAGGCGAGGGCAAGGGTAGAAGCTCAGTGGCCTTACAGAGGGCAGTGACCTAAAGATAGTGGGGCATTAGGAATAGACTCTTCCTGGTACACCCTGGGAATTGTCACAGATGAGGTACTGTTGCCCTTTCCACAGGTAGGTTGGCAAACTGTGCAAGTTAAAGGTGGCTTTGCCCTTCCCAGCAGCAACCAGATGCCCAGTTTCCATGGTCCTGAGCAGTCCAGGAAGGAGCAGAGACCTTACAGGAATAGTGACAGGTGGAGTCAGGGAATGGCCTGAGGAGGCAGGCAGAGAGTTTGTGAGCCTGCAGTAGGACAATCTATGGGACACAGGGACAAAGGAAGCAGAGAGAAAAGATGAGCAGTGACTCTGTTTGGGACAGTGGAGAAAGCAGTTTGAAATTCATGTAACTGACTTGTTCAGCATCATACAGTGGAAGAAAAAGGGGTTAAAATTCAACTCTTCTTTCTTCCAGACTGTTTTCTTTTTCTTTTTCCTCTTCTTTTTAAGATCATGCTATTCTTTCTTTTGTCCCTGAACACTCCCCACCTGCAGAGTCCTGTTTGGTCCTTGTTTTTTTGGCCCTCTCCTGCTGCTTCCTGACCTGTCCTTTGCCTGCATCACCCTGACGTTATCTCAGTGTATTCACCAAACATCTCCTTTACTCCTACCATCTCACATGTAGGCGGGAAGCCCATGCTGCTCTTCCTCTACTGAGCCTTTAATATCTTTAAAATGAAAATGAAAATGAAAATGAAAATTAAACCTTTAATATCAGTCAAAATCATATGCCACCTGTGCAACAGGAACTCCCAGGACCTTCTAAGCATCTCTCTGATGGGACCCTGCTGTCCTGCCCTCACATCCTGCCATCTGGTCAAACTTCCTATTGGTTCTTTTGGTGTTTTCCTTATTTTCCTAATTAGAGGATGCAACAGGGTTAAGTCAGAGAATTCTCTTTCATAATATTTTTCCTTAAGCAAGGCCTGATATAGGTTTAGGAAAACAGGTTAAGATCTGTTCATTATGATCTAGGAGGCACAAGGTCCTTTCTCAGAGAAGGTGATTACGACTCACAAGAAGGATTCCAGCCTAACCCCTACATATTTTATTCCATGGAAACTCAGTGTATTAATTCCCTTTTGCTATGTGAAGTAAAAAAGTAAACTTCCATTCTCATTCAAGTTCTTGACAAAATTCATTCCTTGCAGTTGTAGGACTAAGGTCCCCATTTCCTTGTTGGCTGCCAGCTGAAGACCCACTTTCAACTCCATTTCTTGGCAGGAGACCACCTCCATCTTCTAAGCCAGCAATGGCACAGTGAATCTTTTTGGTGCTTTGAATTTCCTGTCTGGCCTTCGTGCTGCCAATGAGAGAAATCTGCTTTAAAGGGCTCATGTATTAGATTGGACCCACTTCAATAACCTCCCAGAAATCTCCTCCTTTACTGATTTATAGTCAACTAATTAGTGAACTTAATTTCTTTTCCAAGACTTTTTTTTTTTGCCATGTAACATAATATAACTTGCAAGTTGATATCATGTTTACAGGCTCTGCTCACACTGAAAGGGGGATATTATAATAAGATTATATATTATTATATATTATATCTTATATAATATGTATTATAATATATATTATATACAATATAAGACATATTATATTATATTATATATATTATATATTGTATAATATTATTATATTATAATAAGATCAAGGGTCATGGGGGTCATTAGAATTCTGCCAGACTTTTCTGTCATTTTTGCTTTCTTGAGATGGACCTCACTCAAACTTGTATAATGGGAATAATTTCCCATTTCTTATATGAAAGCAGCTGAAGAATATGAGACCTGAGAAATTTCCTCTCTGACTTTACATGAACCTACCTGTGGCCATTCTCCCAACCAGCTCCCACTATACAGAAGATCAACTAGTAACTGCTTCTCTCTATTTCTTTAGAGAAAAATTTAGGTTGTTCAATTTATGGCTGCTAGTCCTCGAGAACAGTTCCTTTATTCTTGATAGTAACTGAACTTCAACCCATCTTCCTGTGGTAAAGTCCCATAAAACATTCTACCCTTTTGTTCCAAGTCAGAATGTTCCTGGGAGATTTATCAAGGGCATTCTCAAATAAACATGTTTGGCGTGACTTTCTTCCAGTATTTGGTTCACTGTCTTGGACAGCCATTTTTTTTCTTTTATAACGAATTTTTTTCTTTCAAGATTTTATTTAAATTCAAGTTAGTTAACATATACTGTTTCAGGGGTAGAATTTAGTGATTCATCAGTTGCATATAACTCCCAGTGCTCAGTACAAGTACCCTCCTTAATGTCCATCAGTATTTACCCTAACACCCCACCTACCTCCCCTGCAGCAACCCTCAGGTTTTTCTTTTGTTGTTGTTTTTTTTTCCATTTTATTTTATTTTATTTCTTTTCAGTGTTCCATCATTTATTTTTTATGCACCACACCCAGTGGTCCATCTTGAAATCACTTCATGTGTCTCCCCTTGCATGTCACAGAATGGCCAACTGTGGAAGGCCCCGCCAGAGGAGCACTATACTCTATATTGAAGTTTGGTCTATGTCTTTATTCTCTCTCTTCTTTGCCCTTACTATAAGCTTCTTGATTTGATTTGTTTCACTACTCAGTGTTATCAGGACAAGATGGAATTGCAGTGCTCAGGAGATCTATCTGTTTTGTTTGTTTCTTTTATACTTTTATCATTTGAATATGAGCAACCACTAGTTATATAATGAAACTTCAGAGAAATTGTCTGCCTTTTTAAAATTTTTTTTTATTTTTTATAAACATATAATGTATTTTTATCCCCAGGGGTACAAGTCTGTGAATCGCCAGGTTTACACACTTCACAGCACTAACCATAGCACATACCCTCCCCAATGTCCATTACCCCACCCCCCTCTCCCGAACCCCCGACCCCCAGCACCCCTCAGTTTGTTTTGTGAGATTAAGAGTCCCTTATGGTTTGTCTCCCTCCCTATCCCATCTTGTTTCTTTTCTTCTTTCCTACCCCCCCAACCCCCCATGTTACATCTCCACTTACTCATATCAGGGAGATCATATGACAGTTGTCTTTCTCCGATTGACTTATTTCACTAAGCATGATACCCTCTAGTTCCATCCACGTCGTCGCAAATGCCAAGATTTCATTTCTTTTGATGGCTGCATAGTATTCCATTGTGTATATATACACCATATCTTCTTTATCCATTCATCTGTTGATGGACATCTAGGTTCTTTCCATAGTTTGGCTATTGTAGACATTGCTGCTATAGACAGTCGGGTGCATGTGCCCCTGCAGATCACTACGTTTGTATCTTTAGGGTAAATACCCAGTAGTGCAATTGCTGGGTCATAGGGTAGCTCTATTTTCAACTTTTTGAGGAACCTCCATGCGGTTTTCCACAGTGGTTGCACCAGCTTGCATTCCCACCAACAGTGTAGGAGGGTTCCCCTTTCTCCGCATCCTCGCCAGCATCTGTCATTTCCTG
>PISX010025050.1:0-26793 GCA_004024625.1 Mellivora capensis
CATTTCTGCAAAGAAGACATCCAGATGGCCAACAGACACATGAAAAAATGAGAAATTTCTTTTAACAATTCCTCTAGTGCAGTTCTGCTGCTGATGAATAATCTTGGTTTTTATTTTTATGAAAAAATTTTATTCCACCTTCATTTTTGGAAAATACTTTCACTGGATATACAATTCTAGGTTACATTTTTTTCCCCAGCTGTTTAAAGATGGTGTTTGATTGTCTTCTGGCTTGCACAGCTTTTTTTTTTTTTTAAAGACTTTATTTATTTATTTGACAGAGAGAGAGAGAGATCACAAGCAGACAGAGAGGCAGGCAGAGGGGGAGGGGGAAGCAGGCTCCCCGATGAACAGAGAGCCCGATGTGGGGCTCGATCCCAGGATCCTGAGACCATAGCCTTAGCCAAAGGTAGAGCCTCAACACACTGAACCATGAAGGCGCCCCTGACCTGCACAGTTTTTGACAAGAATTCTTACCTTTGTTCCTTTCTATATAATGTGTATTTTTGCTCTGATTTTAAGTTTTTCTCTTTATTGCTGATTTTCAGCGATTTGATTATGATGATCCTTGAGGTGATGGTGGAGATGGTGATGATAGCGGTAGTAGTGTGAGCACACATGTGTGTTTGGGTGTGTGTTTATCTTCTTGGAGTGTTTGGAGCTTCTTAGACCTAGGGATTTATAGTTTTCATCAAATTTGGAAAATATGCAGCCATTATTTCTTCAAATATTTTTGTCTCCCTCCCCTTTCTATATGACTGACACCCCAAAAATGTGATGTTAGTTTATTTGGTATTGTGCCTATATTACTGAGGATTTTCTCTCTCTCTCTCTCTCTCTCTCTCTCTCTCTCTTTTTCAGTTAGAGAAAGTCTGTGCTTTGGTTTAGTTAGATTTAAACTCACTAATCTTTATTTCTCCATTGTCTACCCTGCAGTTAATCTCATCTAGTAAAATTGTTCTAGTATATACTGTATAAGTATATGTTGTATGTTTTATTCCTAAAGTTACATTTGGTTCTTTTTTAAAGATCTTGTTCTTATTTTACCTTCATTATGTTCTTGTTTTCCTTTAAATACTTGTACATTGTTTGCTTGTTCTATCAAATCTTTCCTGTTGACTGATTTTTTTTTCCTAATTATGTGTCAGAATTTTTTCTGCTACTTGGCATGTCTGGTAATATTGATTGAATGTTGGACATTGTGATATTACATATTTGAATGTCTTGATGTCAGGCAATTAAATTACTTGTGGATTAATTTGATCTCCTTGAGGCCTCTTTTTAAGCTTTAGTGGGATGAATCTTTAGTACTTTGAGTCTGGAGATAGGTCAGCCTTATCTCTAATGTGTGACTCCTCTGGGGTCTCCATGGGATGCTCTAGGTAATGACCAACAACTTTCCACTCTGACTGGTTTGAGTTCAAAATGTCTCTCCATCCACTGTGAGCTCTAGAAATTGTTCAGCTGACAACCCTGCCATCATTCTTTGCCAAAGTTCATGTAGTGTCCCTTGATCTACGTGCAGTCTATTGTTCAGCAAAGATGCAAGTGGACCCCTATATAGACTTAGGGAGCTATTTTTCTACATAGCTTGCTTTATTCTGGAATCATGCTTCACAACTTCCAACTGTCCCAGCTTCCTAAAATTCTGATCTCCTCCTCAACTCACAAAGTTGCCAGGATCTGTTCAGTTTTCACCTGTTTTTCCCGTAATCTGGAAATTGCCTCCACACAGAATGCCAGGACAATCAGACAGCTTGCCTTATTTGTTTCTCTTTTCTCAGAGATCAGAGTCTTATTCTGCTTATTGTCCAAGACAGGTATTTCATATATTTTGCCTAGTGTTTTAGATGTAAGAGGCTAAGTCTAGTTTTTATTACTCTATCATGGTTGGAGTCAGAAGTCTATTTTGATTTTTTAAGTATTTCTTAGGCCATGATACCCTCGGTTTCCTTGACCAATAATGACCCAAAATATAAGATGTTGCTGTGCTATTGTCTTCTAATCAGCCTTCCTGAACGTCTTATAAGATGGCTGACTGGAGCTAGAACTTCCATTGTGCAACCGTATAGAACGTTGTGTCTTCTGTAGAATATTGTCTCCATGTTAAACTTACGGCCACACACCAGGAGCTCTACATCTGGAGCTTTATGCTTCAGATTCCAGATTTTAAATTATATCCTATCCCTAACTAAAAATATATCATTGGAAACTTTTGTAAACTATAGTGAATTTCTCAATCCGTCTGTCTCCTCTGGCTTATGAACTTCTGCGTTTCATAAATCATCACTCATAGTAGATGACCCATGATTTGATAAACATGGGTTTAGATGCCTCAAGACTTCAACATGATAGGTGTTGGGTAAACATATATGGTAACTCTGCACTTAGAATTCCTTGGTTGAAGGACCAAGTGAGTCGCTAACTTTTACTGTCAAGAATTAAGAAAATCCAAGTAAGAGTGGCCCAAAGCCCACTTGAAGTTTCTTGCTCAAAGAAAACTGACAAGATTATTTCCAGATTTGACTGGAGAAGAGGTTAGAACTGAAAGTAGCCATGAAACCCTAAACCATGAGACCCTAAGGTCTCAAGTTGCTTTGAATTTACTTTTTTGAAAAACAGTGTTTAACTTTCAAACTGAGGGGAAGAATTACAAGTGATTATTAAGGTTTCTCTTTTACCACCATACTCCTAAGCTTGGCCAGTACAAGGTATCTGGGGACTGAGGGAGGGAAGAATTAGGAAGAGGTGGGGAGCTAGGGTTGTGTGGGCCACCACCATGGCGTGGGCAGCTGTCCCACCGCATGTGGAATGAGTGTGTTTCAATCTAACCACAGTTCTACAAATAGATTATTTTGTGGTTTGGGGACCAAAGGCCTCAAGACATAGCTATTTAAATAATCATCAAATGATTTTTTTTTCTGAGATGGTTATAGAATTGGATCTGATTTATTTTTCCTTTTCAGTAAATGGATCCATAGACATTAACAACCAAACAGAATGATATTTACATGCTGAAAAGTATGTAACCAAAAGTTCCAGACAATAGAATACTTTTCAACCGGTAAAAAAGATGAAGTGGATCTGTATGTTCTAACAGGGGGAGAGATCAGAAATATATATTTAAAAAATGCATGTTCTAAATAATACATAGAATATCAAGATAATTCAATATTTATATATAAAAAGCTCTGTTCATACGTATAAATGGTATATAACTAGCATTTTTAAGATAGCCTTAAAAATGATACATATGTTGGTATATAATAGGAAATATATGGACAGAAACAACTGCTAATGAATAGTTGTTCAGTGTTCAAAGGGTTCACTTTTGGGGGGATCTTTTATTTTGTATATACGTTTGGCCGAGTAGTTATTTATTATTATTTTTTAAATTTTATTTATTTGACAGAGAGATCAGGCAGAGAGAGAGGGGGAAGAGAGAGAGGGGGAAGAGAGAGAGGGGGAAGCAGGCTCCCCACTGAGCAGAGAGCCCGATGCGGGGCTCGATCCCAGGACCCTGGGATCATGACCTGGGTAGAAGGCAGAGGCTTAACCCACTGAGCCACCCAGGGGCCCCTGGCCTAGTAGTTTAAAAAGCTCATATTTATTGAACATTTATTTTGAGCCCAGAACTATGATAAGCATTCCAAATACGTAGCATTGTCTTACTTAGCCCTCCTAACTGCCCTAGAGTGTCTATTCTGGAGGTGCCTAGAGGTGGCAAGTTGCCAAGAGAAGGGAGCCAAGTATTTGCCTTGAGGTATATTTGCATACCAAGCACACTATTGTTATACAGGTTTTGTGCTCATTTAGGATGACTTGGTAGGGGAAATGCTGCCAAGTAACACCTTGCTATTACTACCTCTCATAATAATCCAGAGAAGTAAGTACTACTATTATTCCCAATTTAGAGATGAGAAAATTGAGGCACAGATAGGTTAAGTAATTTGCCCAATGCCTCACAGCTAGTAAATAGCAGAAGCAAGATTTGCATCCCTGTTAAAATGCATACTTTAGCTTCTTAATTTAGATTTGTTGTAAGATAATAATAAATTAAATTTAAGTAATGATTTTTTAAAAATTCAGAAATTCAAGTGGCCAATCTAAAAAAATGTAATTTTTAGTATATTCTGGAAACAGAGATGGGAAAAAATATTTTTGGAACATATTATCACTGGTAAAGGTGGATATCAAATTAGAACAAATTCTTAATATGTTAGGGAGTACTGCTACTAAAAGTCAAATGTGGCTTTCATTTGTAAATTTTTACCAAAGATTAATTTATGTGACTGTTTGTTTTTATACACCCTCCCCCCCAACAGGAGAGATTTACAAATAGTGTTTGAGCATCATGGAGCCTTTAGGTTCTACATTAACGGCAACTTATGCCCACCCTAGACCAACACCAACCAACTTTCTACCAGCCATCAGTACTATGGCATCAAGCTATAGGGACCGCTTCCCCCACTACAATTTAACCCATACCTTGAGCCTTCCTTGGAGACCAAGCACATACTACAAAGTAGCCTCCAACTTGCCGACCTTGGGTCCGTACTGCACCAGATCTCAGAAGGTGTGCGAGAGTACCATGCTTCCCTTTGTTTCCAATAGAACCACTCTCTTCACAAGGTATACTCCTGATGATTGGTACAGGTCCAATTTGACCAACTATCTAGAATCCAACACTTCCCGACATAATTCAGAGAGACTAAGGGTAGATACATCTCGCCTGATTCAAGACAAATATCAGCAAACAAGAAAAACTCAAGCAGACTCCACCCAAAATTTGGGAGAACGAGTCAATGACATAGGATTTTGGAAATCTGAAATCACTCATGAGTTGGATGCAATGATTGGAGAGACAAATGAACTCACTGATGTTAAGAAAAAATTGGAGAGGGCTTTGATGGAGACAGAAGCCCCTCTTCAGGTAAATATAAGATCTTATGATAAAAGACACTGGATATTTTTATATGATTATAATCCACTGGTTGAATTACTGTGGTTATTATCTGTCGAATTATGTTTCATTTCACCTGTAGAGGCCAATCTCCTATCAGTACATCTCTAACTACTTCCAGGAGTTGGTAAAACCATGAAACACATCCTACAGAACAATCATTTAAGTAGAATGAATTCTGAGTGCAAAGCAAAAAAGGTTAAACAGAGAGACACCCTTATAGTGAGAATGGCATCTTTCCATTTACTTAAAAGGCTGCTTGGGCATTGCTGTCCCTGGATTATTGTATATAATATTTGAGGGGAAAAAAGTGCTAGTTTTTTAATCTTTTAATCTGTGTCATGAAATGCCTCCTGTGTATATGTTATGATATCTTTTTAGGGCACAGTAAAATGATCAAGGAGACCACCTTAGGAGGTGGGGTGAGTTTGATTGAATAGAGTAATAGGCATGAGGTTGAGCCAGTCATGGGGGGGAGCATGTTAGTTTGTTGCTGGCCTCTGGCCACCTCTCACCCCACTGAGTGTGTGATGCGTGGGGGGAGCTCCAACCCCACTCTACCCACCACCATTGAAAGAAGACATTCTGTAGTTGAAGATGCACAAATTACAGAAATTATTTCAGAAGGTGTCTATATATTGATGAAGCGAACACCATTTTTCTTCATGTTTGTACGACATTTCCCATGTGATAAGCATTTGCAGTTTTCATTATGACATCTGTAGCAGAAGAGTTTAGAGAATTAAGCAGCTAGAAGTCTAGTGGGTTGAAGAGTTTGTTGGAGACCCCTGCGCATTGTTACTTCTTATTGTGCACCCCACCCCTTCCCCTACAAAACACAAGCACACGCAAGTACACACAACCACCAGAAATTCCAAGAAGGGACTTCTCAAATGATATCCTTTTAAATTAACTCATCATGAGATGTTTTTCAGGATCAGAAACCCTTCCATACTTTCTTCATGCTCTGGCTTATTTTGAGGAGTCCTGGGCTGATCTGCACCCCACCTTACCCACCCCACTTTAGAGTATCCTTAAAATGATAGCCACTTACCCTTTGAATTTCAGGGGGACATCCTGTTTCTTCCTTTCATTACTCCTTTCAGTGAGACGGGTCTAATTTGTATTTTTTTCTGCAATTCTTGTCCAAATATTCTTCTGTGTTTGAATATTTACAATCAGCACAGTGTAGGAAGGTCCTGATTAAAGTTATAATTAGTCACATAAACAGATACATCTCAAAAGGGAAAATCCAGGTGATCAACTAATATAAGAAAATAAGTTAAAATTCCCTAATAAAAATGAGAAATCAATGAAGTATCCACCTTTGGCCTATCATATTTGCAACAGTAGAAACTGATGACATCTAGAGTGGCCAAAGTGAAGAAGATGGATACCTTTCTATGTTGCTGGTAAGATGAGTAGAATCCTACTAGACCTAGGGTTAGTAGGAATTTACAAAAAGCAGTTTAGCAATATACATGAAAATAATCAGAGTTCCCTGTCAACCTATTAATTCATTTTCTTGTAAATGTGAATTTTTACTATTAAAAATATACATTCATTCAAAGATTTTGTTCAACAATATGATGTCCAGGGTACAGTGTACATACTATTACATTTTATGCTGAAAACATTAACATTATATGGTCATTCCAAGTCATGAAATAGTCTTTGAAAAAAGTATTTTAACTTTTGTATAATGCTCTTTCATAATTGATTGTTAGCAATCCAAACTGGTTTCCACTTGAGTCATTAGCATACTTTGTCTCAGGGAATATTTTACGACTGGAGCCTACCATTTAATGTCAATCCTAAAAAACACAATATAAAATTGTAAAGGACATTATAACCTCTGTTTTTTATAAACAACAAACAAAACAGTGATAGGAATATGGCTAAATCATTTTCTACTTTTCTATGTTTTTTCTTTTTCTTTTTATTTATTTATTTTTTCTTAAAGATTTTATTTATTTATTGACAGAGATCACAAGTAGGCAGAGAGGCAGGCAGAGAGAGAGAGGGGGAAGCAGGCTTTCTGCGGAGCAGAGAGCCCGATGCGGGGCTCGATCCCAGGACCCTGGGACCATGACCTGAGCCGAAGGCAGAGGCCCCAACCCACTGAGCCACCCAGGCGCCCCTGTTTTTTCTTTTTAATGGATAAAGCATATTATTTTGTAATTAGGAAAATAATAAATGGTACTTAAAAGTAATCACTTGGATTTTTGGCTACACTAATATTTTGGCTTCTTTAAGGATAATAATTTGTTTCTTCCTCACTCTTCTCAGTAGAAAATATTTGAAAATAATATCCTGAAACACACTCTTCAGTGTGTTTAATTAGCAATATACAACAATAGCTAATAATATCTTCAGGAACTCTTCAGGAGTGTGTTTCAGGATATTATTTCTGTAGCAGAAATTAATGCTAAGTAATTTTCTCAGACGTTAATTTGTAGGAATTAAGCCGATGCCAAATGCCTGATTTTGTCACCTTTCCAAATTAGAATTTTTTCCCCAAACCACTTTGAAGGGTGAACTCTACCTCTTAACTAGCAATTAGGATTTACTTAGTTGTTTTGGTGGGTCCCATGCTGGATTTTGGACAAAATGGCTCGAAAAGTTGGTAAATTGGTATTGGGACTATCTATTGTCTTGTTTTAGGAACAGATCCTTAGAACTGCTCATCATTGATTTTAATTACTTTGTATTAGTGCTTTCTATTATTTGTTTATCTATAGGTAGCCCGAGAATGTCTATTTCATCGAGAGAAGAGAATGGGGATCGACCTAGTTCACGATGAAGTGGAAACTGAATTATTGACGGTGAGTATGGTCAACAACCAGAAACGTAGTTGCAAACATGTGCTTAATGTGTAGAAACAAACAAAATTTGTGTTAGATGAAGCCATTTATAAGTAAGAAGTTGCAGTATAGTATCAATATGTTTATATTGATATAATATAGTATCAAATGTTTATAGCAGTTAGAAAAGATTTTTTTTTGGTTATAAAAATAATAGATGTTCATTGAGAGAATTCAAAAGATACAGACTAGGATAAAGAAAGATAAAAATCATCTAAATTTGAGTTGGGCAGAAATCGCTGTTAACTTTGGAGAATTTCAGTTTATTCAGAGAATTTCAGAGAATTTCTTTTTATTATCACACTTAGATACTACCCAACTTAAAGACACACAAATATGTCTTCAAGATTAGAATTATACTGCATACATAATTTGAGTGGTGCTTTTTTTGAAGGTAAATGCTCAATGAGGTTTATTCTTAAATACAGTTGTAGGGAAGGCAGCCCCATTCTTTTTAAAGAATTAATATTTTTAGAGTAGTTTTAGAATCACAACAAAATTGAGGGTAAGGCATAGAGATTTCCCATATAGTCCCTACTATACGGGAATATATAGCCTCCCCCATTACCAACACACCCCACCATTGATGAACCTACATTGATACATCATTGTCATCAAATCTGGAGTGGGGATTAGGTATTGGTATTAAAAATATTCCCCAGATAATTTTTTAAACATTATTTATTTATTTATTTGGCAGAGAGAACACAAATAGGCAGAGAGGCAGGCAGAGAGAGAGGAGGGAAGCAGGCTCCCTGCTGAGCAGAGAGCCTGATGTGGGGCTTGATCCCAGGACCCCGAGGTCATGACCTGAGCCGAAGGCAGAGGCTTAACCCACTGAGCCACCCAGGTGCCCCTCCCCAGATAATTTTAATGAACAACTGGAGTTCAGAACCACTATAAAATATTGTTGGTAGGAATTAATGAAGGCATAAATGAATGGACAAATCCTGTGTGTATTCGAAGGCTTACATAGTGTTATGGTAGCAGTACTTCTCAACAGAATCCTTGTCAAACTCCCAGCTGACTTCTTTGTAAAAATTGACAAGCTGATCCTGAAATTCGTGTGGAAATTCAAGGGATTCAGAAAAGCCAAAATAATACTGAAAAAGAAGAAATTCAGAGGACCCACACTTCTTGATTTAAAAACTTACTACAAAGTACAATACATGAGACAGTAGTACTGGCAATAAAGATAGGCATATAGATCAATCGAATAGAATTTGAGAATCGAGAAATAAACCCTCCCTTTTACAATCAATTCATCTTCAACAAGGGTGCTGAGATGAGTCAATGGGAAAGAAATGCTTTCATGAACACACGGTGATGGGACAGTTGGATGTCTGTGTGCAAGAGACTGAAGTTGGACTCCGACATCACACCATATATAAAAAATTGAATAAAAGTGGATCAAAGACTTAAATGTAAGAGCTACAATTGTAAAACTCTTAGAAGAAAACATAGGGATAAATATTGGTGACATTGGAGTCGGCAATCATTTCCTAAATCTGACACCAAAAACACAAAGTACACACAACGTAAGAAAAAAGAAATCAATTGATCATCATCAAAAGGACAAACTTTGATGCTTTAAGGAACGTCATCAACAAAGTGAAGAGACAGTCCATAGAATAGAAGAAAAATCTTCTCAGATTATATATCTGATAAGGTTATCTATAATATATAAATAACTCTAAAAATTAAAGATAAAAATACCCCCAAATAACCCAACAAAAACTAGGCAAAGGATCTGAACAGAGTTCTCCAAAGTGAATATGCACATGGCCGATAAACACAGTAAAAAATGCTCATCATTAGTTCATCAAGGAAATGCAAATAAAACCACAATGGAATACTACCTCACCCCCCCCCCCAGGATGTCTATACTCAGAAACACAAATAATAACAGGTGTTGGTGAGGATGTGCTGGTGGAGAGGTAAAACGATACACCTGTTTTAGATAATTGTTAAAGATAGAGTGGCCATATGATTCAGTAGTTCTACTCCTATGTATCTGCCCAAGAGAAAAAAAAAAGGACATGCCTACACAAGAACTTATACATGAACGTCCATAGCATCATTCATAACAGCCATTTAGAAATAACAAAAATGTCCGTCAGCTGCTGAGTGATACATAAAATGTGGTATAGCCATACAATAGAATGTTATTTAACCATAAAAAGATGCTAAAACATTCTACTACATGGATGATCCTTGAAAATTTATGCTAAGTGAAGAAGTCAACCACAAAGGACTGCACATTGCAGGATTCCATTTCCATGAAATGTCTGTGTTAGGGAAGTCTATAGAGACTGAGAGTGGATTAGTGGTAGCCTAGGACAGACAGGCTCCAGAGACTGGAAACTGGGTAACAGTGTAGGGGTATGTTGTTTCTTTGGGGTGTAATGAGGATGTTCTACCATTGGTTCTGGTGATGGTTTTATATACTAAAAAACCATTGAATTGTACAGTCAAATACATGAGCTCTATCATACATGAATTGTATCTTAATAAATCTATTTTTTAAACAACCACCACCACCACTGCTTTAGAGGTTGAATATTTTTCTAGACCAGTAGCAGAGGTTATTTTATCTCAAAATAACTAAATCTTCAGTTAAAGTAATGGTTTGTCAACTGAAAGGTGCCTTGATCATTGCCAATTAATTCAAGTAATGAGTGTATCCTTAGCTTACTCAAAGTAGTGGTATTAGCATGTCTTTTCATTTAAACAACACTGGTCCAATTTTTTGGAATAACTAAATAAACATTGGCAAAGAAAAGAAGTAGCCTTAAAAGGCCTATTGTTGAAGAAGGTGGCCTCACTGAAATATTTTCTCACAAATTCTGTTGGCTTTCACATTCAATCAGTGATATTCCACCAAATTCTCACAGAACGGCTTCTCTTGGGGAATTGATCAGGGTACCATCTTTTTTGGTCCTCCTAGACCAGGCTAACTCCTTGAACTTTTTAAAGCCAAATGAATCTTGCATACAGATTAATAGATAAATTATTGCTGGAGACAATTCCAAAGGTCTTTGGTTGTAGGCATTCCCTATTTCCATGTACCCTTCCATGTACCCCCAGAATCTGACATTTATCCTATGACATCATGTAATTCAAATATAGTAATCAGTGATGAATATTTTTTATAGCAAGAGTTTCATTAAATGCATTTTTCCCCATTAAAGTCCCAGAAATTCCCACTACATGCATCATGTATATGTAGTATAAAAGCTCACTAGGATTTTGGGTGTTAAGTAGTATTTTCAAAGCCGTATTCCACTCATCCTTTGGCAACACCTTAGTGAACTAGGTACACACATGCACGCCCTCCAAGCCGTAGAGAAAGATGAAGACTGAACAACACTAAAACAAAGACTGATTGCACAACTCGCTGTGAAAATGTGCAAAAACCTTTGCTACCTGTAAGGGCAGGTGGAACCTTGATGACGACATGAGGTGAGAATGTGGTTTTTCACTTCATTAATTCAGAGGATCAAAGAATGAGTTGGTAGAGTTATCGCTAAAATGAATTCCAGGCATATTTAATATTTTTATGGGAAGCAATAAAAGAATAAGAAGACTATATAGTTGAGCAGTAATTGATATTGGAGTGGAGAAGGCCTTTATAATCAAATTAGCAAAAGTGGAGACCATAAGGGGATATTTAATAAGTTTGACAGCATAGAAATCATGGCTGTCTAAATATCAAACTCACTATGCAAAAACATAAAGGCAAGGTACAAACTGGTTAAAAATGTGCACATATTTTATATTATATATATTTACATCTACATTGGTGACATCCATGATGGAAAAGATTGAATTTTAAATATAAGAATCCTTATAAAGTAGTAAGAAAAAAACAACAGAAAAAGCGAAGAAGCAGATAATTTGCAAAAGAAGAAAGTCAAACGAGGAGCAAATACACAGTTAAAATATTAACCTGCAAATTTCAGGAGGTTTGTTGTTTGGGGGAGGGGTCCTATCACACTGGCAAAAATGGAGAGGATTTGGTAGTGATCGCTTAGGAGGTGAGGAGAGGAAGTGTACTCTCATTTATTGTTGTAAATGGGTACAATTTCTCTGAAGGACATTTGGCCATATTCGTCAAAACCTTGGAAAAAACCATGCCTTTTGGTGGCATCTAAACATTTACTGAGGTGGTTCATCATGGTGTATTTTAATGTCATGGGAAAATGTTCAGGTTTAAAATGAAAAGGCGGGGGCCCCTGGGTGCCTCAGTTGGTTAAACGCCCCACTCTTGATCTCAGATCCGGTCATGATCTCAGGGATCGTGAGATCAAGCCTGGATGGGCTTTGCACTCAGCAGGGAGTCTGCTTGAGATTCTCTTTCTCCCTTTCCTTCGGCCCCTGACCCTGCTCTCTCTAAATAAATAAATAAACAAACAAACAAATAAATAAATAAATAAAATCTTAAAATAAACAAAAATAAACAAGATGAAAAAGCGGGCCACAAAACAGTATGCATAGTGTGATCACTCTGTGCTTGAAAAGTGAAAACAGTGACCATGTGCACTTTCTAAATGTCTCCTTGGTACTACTTTGAGTTTCTAGACTTTCTAACGTGAATATGAATTTCAGAGGGAAGTGAAGAGTGTTTACTTAAAACGTCTCTGACACAACACGTGTTATGTAATAGTATATATCCTGGAGGCATCAGAATGCCCCGTGTGTGGTCGAGTAGAAGGGTACACAGAGGGGTTTGTGAGTGTAGGAATTGAGCTGCCAGGCACAGGCAACAGAGGGAGGGCTGGCCTCCCAGTGTGGAAGTCAAGTTTCCATTTGGACCAAAGAGCTGGGTCTGTTGAGGATATATGCATTGCCAGAGGGAAGTCCCTTTTTGGCAACCCCTTTCCCTTCCCAGTTTACTTTGTCTTGGAAGAATAGTTATTATAAAAGAAGCTTGCATCAAGTTCAGCCTTGCACATTAACAGAATTTATTTATTACCTTATTGTTAAACTGTTTTTGTTAAGGGTCAGAGATAAAAACAAATCCTACAGTTTTACTCCTGTCCCAACTTGTTCCATAATATAATTTTCTTATAGCCCTAGAAAGGGATGAATCTCAGTCTAATGTTTAGATTGCAGGACCATGAGGGCATAGAGGTAAGTAAGTGGGTGTAAAAATTGTTTTATTGTTTTACTTGACGGTTTTTTCCAGGAACAGTTTTCCTTTGCTGATGTTTTGTTACATTGTTGGCTTTGGATGTTATACCCAATGACGAAAACATTAATGTGTGTGTGTGTGTTTTTTTTTCAATCGAGTAGGAGGTTGATATTATTCTGTGTTGTCAAGAAAGGATGAAGCTGCATTTGGATAAGGCCATTGCTCAACTTGCGTAAGACCTTTCAATGTGTATACAATTTAAAATCTGTCTCAAAACTGTGTTTTTGTGCCTCCCACTCAAATTTCTCTTAGCTTCCTATGTAGGATTTCTTATATATAGATACACATACACACTCACACACACACACGTGCACATACACATTTTTATTTGGCGTGCTTGAGACTTGGAGTGCTTGCTTTAACTTTTTAGCTAGAGAAGTAATTTTGAGGGGTGCCTGGGTGGCTCAGTCAGTTAAGCATCAGACCCTTGGTTTCAGCAGGTCATGATCTCATTGTCGTAAGATGGAGCCCCAGCGGGGACTTCGTGCTCAGCATGGAGTCTGCTTGAGATTCCCTACCCCTCTGCCTTGCCCCCAAATTGAGTGTGTGCACATGCACCCACTCTTTCTCAATCAGTAAATAAAATCTTAAAAAATAATTTTGAGATGCTACAGAATTTCTGCCCTAACTTGGAGTATGGCTAAGATTAATTTCTCTTCTTTTCTTTTTCTTTAAGATTTTAATTTGAGAGCAAGAGTGAGAGAGGAGAGAGAGTGAGCATGCGTGGGGGGAAGGAGTAGAGGGAGGGGGAGAAACATACTTCCTGCTGAGCAAGGAGCCCGACACAGGACTCCATCCCAAGACCCTGGGATCATGACCCGAGCCGAAGGCAGATGCTTAACCGAATGAGCCACCTAGGTGCCCTGGCTAAGATTTCTTTTAAACTCAAAAGACCTTCATTCTTTGAGGAGAGATTGACTTGTGTATATTCAGTCCAATAGCTGGAAAAGTAATGAGTTGTGGCTCACTTTTATGATTATTTCCATAACTCCTTAAAGACTCAGCCTTCTCTGATTTCCCAGAGACCCTGGTAACCAGCTCCCTGGTGCTCTAGTTACACCAGTGCAGTACTGTAACTCTTCACCCATCGTACTCTCTCCCAGAATACAAATCCTTCTTTCCTTGGCAATAGTAGATAGTAGGTACTTAATATTTATGGTGGGGATTGGGGCGGGGAAGAAGAATAATCAGAGGAAGGTCTTAAGCAATGATAAGAGCTGTCAGCATAGAAAACACATTGGTCGAGCCTCTTTCCCAACATGACTGGAAAGATGAATGTTCATCTGGTTATGGCTGTGGGAAGCAGCATCAAAATGTCACCGAAAGGAAAGGAAGCTTCTGCTTATACTGATGCTGTCAAGGATAAGATGTGAGAGAGACCCTGAAAGGAATGTGTTGTAGAGGTATCAGTTCTGCTTGCTTTGTTTCCCCGCTGTGCCCATTGGATTGATGCTCTGCAGGTTGCAGCTGGCTGAGACCTCTCCCTCACTGTGATTGGAAGGGCTCTTTACTCTAGAAATGTTGAGGATAGGTAGAAGATTAGTTAAGGATGACTGACTACACATGGCTTGGTTAACTGTACCATTCACCTGGGCTAAAAATACAAGGCAGTGCTCTTCTGATATTACTTTTTGGCTTCTGCTCCCTAGAAATCACAGAACCACAGTTTAGTATGGTTCATGCTGCTGTTTTCGTTGGGTCCAGTTCCCAATCTTATTTTCTTGTGTAACTTAAAATCTGCAGCTTATCCTCCACATTCTTCACTCTTCTTGCCCAGATTGTTCCACTGTGGAACAGCCACATCCTCATATCAGTCTCTGCTACAAACTGCCTCATTTCTGGCCCTATTTAGGTCTTTGCAGAAAGTTCTCACTCCATGTATGCACTTGTGTGGGACCTTTGTTGGTGAGCCTTTAAAGACCTGGGGTTTCATTTAATACACAGTGGATAAAATGCCTACTTCATTTCCTGGGGTGGTTTCTCCAGAATTTATGGGATCCTTAACATGGTCATTGGGCTTGGTCCAATGAAGGTGATGGGAGGAGGTTTTTCAATGCTATTTGCTTTGGAACACACAACGGAAGGACTCAGTTTGGACCTCAGTTGAAAATAGAATGTCATTAGATACCAATACGGTAGCCAAGATTTTTCCCATTTTGGGTTCTAAGATAGGTGCGTGGGCTGGTGCCTCAAGCACCTTCTTTAAGGAGGTTCTGAGGTTAGGTCAGAGGAGGTTTTGTGTCAGCCCAAGAGAGGAAGGCTAGGGGGCACCTTGGTCCCAGACCATAAGCGAGAAAGGCCTTTAACCCAGAGTTTCAACACAATAACCTGAGATGGGAGACTGAACACAGAATAGCAAGGGGAGGCAGCTTTCTCATCTTTCATCTCTTGCATGTGTTTTAGAATTCACAAAAATTGTTTTTCAGGATTCACAAAATGCAGGCTACTGGTATGCTGCTACCCTCATTTCTATTTCACACAAAAAGATGAGCTCTGATAGGTCAAGTACTTACCTAAATATATGAGCTAAGCTAAGGGGAAGCTGCAGCTGGAATTAATCTATTCAATTCAAAGTAGGCTTTACCAAGTGGCTCCTGTATGCCAAGACCGTTTTGGGTGTCAGGAACACTGAAATGATGGTCATCTGGTTGTCCTGATTTTTCAAATACTATCTATATGCTAATGATCCCCCAGTTTTTATTTCCATCCCAGACCTGTCTCCCAAATTCCAACAACCTCCTTGGTATCTGCACTTGGATGTTTAATGAATGCTCAAGCTCAGTGTGTTGGCTGCACTTCTATCTTCTCCCCAGCCTACTTGCTCACCTCTATTGATGGAATTCTGTTATTCCAATTACTCAGCTTCACCTCTCCTCCACCCCTTCATGTTTAATCTCCTAGAGATGTCTCTTGGCTCTCTTAAAACTTACTGGATCTGAACACTTGCTACCTCCTTCATTGTTACCCTCTTGGTCCAAGCCACTATTATCTCTCACCTGGGTAACTGTACCCATCTGCTAATGGGTCTCCCTGTCCCCTGCAATCTGTTCTAAACCCAGCACCAAATGATCTTTTAAAACTGTAAATCAGTGGTCTCTCACTTCACTCGGAGGAAAACTTGACTCCTTCCAATGTCCTCCAATGAGGCCCAGCATGCTCTGCTACTTCCTCCTGAAAGTCTTGGCTCAAACATTTCCTCCTTAAGGAGTCCTATTCTGACCATCTTATTTAAATCATCACTCACAGTCTTGTTTCCTTTTCTGCTTTGGTTTTTGCATTGTTCTGCTAACCACACAATGTGCTTATTTGTTAGGGGTATGGCCTGTCTCCTCCCTCTAGAATGTAAACTTCTTTAGAGAAGAGATGCTTGCTTTGTCCATTGATGCATTGGGGTTGAACAGTGCCTGACAGGTAGTAGTCGCTCAGTAATTATTTGTTGAATCAACCACCACATGAGGAAAGATGTGGGTCACCTGTCACCCATGCCCACCCCATGGGCCTATCTTTTTGGTAGTGAGGTGCCAGGTCTCCTCTCTGTTTGGCAGGGGAGGGAACACCGTGCATCTCAGAGCCCCTTCCTTCCCAGGAGAGTGGCTACCGGAGGAGATGAGCCCGGGGGCCCCAATTCCTCATGTCCTTTCAGGCACTTGTCTCTGGCCCCAGAGCTCAATATTGACACTTGGTTTCTATCTTCTGGAAAACTTCTTAGGCCTCACCTGACCACAAACTGAGGTCAGCTATGGAAGGAGGGAGGCTGGATATAAATGTTTCAGAACTTCTTGGGGGAACTGCACTCAAAGAATGGAGGAATTAGGGTATAGAAGCAGAAAAAGAAAAAGGAAAGAGAGGCACCGATGTGGACAGATCACTTTAAACCAGAGTCCAGCCTGGAACAGTGTTTGTGTTAGGAAGACGGGTCTCAGCCTTGGGGCTCCAGATACCTCTGCCCTCTGTTTATCTACACATCTTCTCCCCCAAATCCCACTACACACGATGGGAGGGGCAGTGTGGACAGGGTTCTAATTAAACACATGTATGGACATCTCCAGGGAAGTCTCCTTTTAATTAGGAATCTGGACATTGTGTGAAAAGAGGAGAGACCCAGACAGCAGTAGTGGGTGGGTGCCAGCACAGAAGGGCCAATTACTCTTCCTCATATCAAATTATTTCCTAAACCTGAAGCTCCATTTCCCCACTCTGTGTTACAGAGCTAACAGAGCTTCCCAGCACGAGCTGGAGAAGGACCTGAGTGATAAGCAGGCAGCTTTCAGAATCGATGATAAATGCCACCATCTGCGAAACACATCGGACGGTGTCAGCTACTTTCGTGGTGTGGAGAGGGTTGATGCGACGTAAGTTGGGCTCCAACTACCTCTATGATTTCGATGTCATTTAATTCATTCTCTCTCCCTTCGAAATGACACAGCTTACAGGTTAAAATGGAAAATGTGGGAAGATGTGGGGAAGATGAAGGACATACCCTACTTTGGATCAGTCTTCAGTAAGCATGTGTATTCCTCAGACAGGCCTTGACACTTGCCTTCTCTATTGTTTTGTAGAAGAATATTTGCTGTTTACACTTATTGTGGGGAGCACTAAGTAATGTATAGAATTGTGGAGTCACTGTGTACAAAGTAATAGAACATTGTAAGTCAAACTTACCTCAAAAATAAATATTTTAAAAAGCTAAAAAAAAAGGGTGAAAATTTGTTGTTTGTATTTCTAACTATGAAGATAACAGCTACTTGAAACAGAAAAGCCTAGAAAACACAAATAAATGTAAAGAAAAGAAAGCATTGCCAATGGGCTGGATGTCCTGGATTCCATGGGGCAAAAGTTGAAAATCAACTTCACGTTTTATTACCACCGCTTGTTAAACTGGCTTCACCAATGGTTTCTTTGCTAGGCCCCTGGATACAGTCTTGAGTTAATGGTCTTTTTCCAGCCATTCCCTTTAAAAAATCAACTTGATTGATTGAGGTGAAATTCACCTACACTAAAATGCATTTGGTCCAAGTGTACATTTTGGTGAGTTTTGACATTTGGTGAATTGTGCCCACGTAACCATGACCAGGGTCAAGATAAAGAATATTTTTGTCACCTCAAAGAGTTCCCTTGTTCTCCTTCCCAAGATGACACCCCCCTTCCCCTTTTCAAGTGACGCCCACATGGATTCCCTGTTGTGGGGCTGGGCACCCCCAAAGCAGCCCCATCTCTTAGTGCTCCTGTGCTAGGAGCAGCATGTGTCAACTTTGATTTTTAGATTCTTCAAGTGTGAATCAGATTCAAACCCTATGTCCTAAGTGGTCTGCTTGAAATACCCCTTACTTGGGTTGAAGTGAGCAGGAATCATCATCTTCTTCTCCTTCTGGGGAAGGAGATGTGCTGAGATCAAACCAGACACTCTGAGCACCTTGCCCTCCATCAAGGGCCTTCTCTATTTCCAACATGAACTTTTAGCCATTCTTCATGGAATGTCTAAATTCCATTCTTCATGGAATGCTCCATGGTATGGAGCATGTAGTGTATTATTTTGGGTCATTGTGGCCTGAATTAACACCTTTAGTCAACAGTAAGATTCTTCTTTGATATTCCATCATGTCAACAAAGAAATGCCACCTGTAAACCCACCATGCCCAATGTTAACTATTAGTCCTTCCAATATGGTTCCACACACATAGAGATTTTTATTTTTATTTATTTTTATTTTTTAAAGATTTTATTTATTTATTTGACAGACAGAGATCACAAGTAGGCAGAGAGGCAGGCAGAGAGAGAAGAGGAAGCAGGTTCCCCGCTGAGCAGAGAGCCTGATGTGGGGCTCGATCCCAGGACCCTGGGGATCATGACCTGAGCTGAAAGAAGAGGCTTTAACTGACTGAGCCACCCAGGCGCCCAATATTTGTATTTTTAAAGAGTGGCATTACAGACATACTGTTTGTATAGTCTGTGTGACTTTTCATTTCCTGATATATCAAAAACACTGTGAAAATACAACACAAGTTTGCATGCTATATGAATTACCTTATTTAAATGTACCATAATCTATCGCTTCTTGGTCTTTTGGCTAAGATCAAGTGAAATGTACCATAATCTACTCAACTTTTTCTTTACTTTTGGACACTTAGACTGTTTTCAGTTTTTTAATGAAAAATATTGCTGAAAATTAATATCCTCATGTATACATTTTGGCTGCATTAATTCCTTATGATAAATTTCTATATTACTTGCTTTGGCAGCTCCATATGCTAACATCAGAATGATGCAGAGAAGATGAGCATGGGTCTTGGGCAAGGATGTTACACAAATTCACAAAGCACTCCTTATTTTTAGTCCTAGAGATGTAAAGTAAAACTTCATGACAATAGTTAATGATACTGTGTTGTAAATTCGAAAGTTATTAAGAGAGTAGAACATACTCTCTTTCATCAGAAGAAAAAATAGCTGTAACTCTGTATGGTGATGGATGTTAATGAAATTTATTGTGATAATCAATTCGCAATGTAGACATGTATCAAATTATTACGTTGTGCACCTACCTGAAATTAATGCAATGTTATATGCCAGTTATATCTTAGTAAAAAATTTCCGTAAATGGAATTTCTGGGTTATACACACGTGTTAGTGTCTTGGTGTATGTTGCCCTCCTGCATGGTTCTACCAATCCCACATTCCTACCTGCAGGAGAGAAATCTTTTAAAAATTATGCTCACCAGAAAATTATCATTCTCGACAGTCTTTGCTATTCCGATGAAGGGTCCTTAGTATGTTGCTGTTTTTGTCAGTACTCCTTTGATTACTCCTGAGTTTGGATATTTCCTCATATGCTTCTCAGGCCAGTGAGACCCATTTCTTATGAGCCACAATACCCATATCCTTCACCCATTCTCCCCCACCCTTAATCCCCTCCCTACCAATTGGGCAGGGGACTTAGCGTGTGCCCTGGATTTACAGAAACTAAGCAGAAATATAAGGAACAATTAAGAAAAGTTATAATAAGCTTTCCTCTGATGTTTACATTTTATTCAATAAACCAGGATTCAGTGATAGGGGGTTTCCCCTTTCACAAAATGCACGATCACCTAGAGACCGTCTAGGCTGAGTCATCATTGTCACCATTGTATGGTTCTACTTTTTCTCCCCCCCCCCCCAACAGGGTCTCAGTGCCGGAGTCCTGGGCCAAATTTACAGATGACAATATTCTCCGTTCCCAAAGTGAACGAGCAGCCTCTGCCAAGCTAAGAGATGACATTCAAAACCTCTTGGTTGTGACTGCCAATGAGATGTGGAATCAATTCAACAAAGTGAACTTGTCTTTCACCAATCGCATTGCTGAGACCGCAGATGCTAAAAATAAGATTCAGATTCACCTAGCGAAGGTAAATCAAGTGCCGGTGGTACCCCTTAGCTGACCCAGAGAGATAGAGCAAGGGACTCTGGGACCACAAATCTCTCACCACTCCCGGAGAGACGCCATAATGTATGGCCTCCTGACCATACAGACTAAGAAAAATTAAAAACAGTACAAAGCACACCATTTATTTTAGCCAGGTAGCCAGGTGTCAAAATGGAATTGGAATCCACTGGTTTTTGGAATACAAAGAATGCACTATGCACTGAAAGGTTCCTAGAGTTTAATAGAAACAAAAATATTATGATTAAAGTTTAATGAATCACTGTATGTAGCTAGGAAGTGAATTTATTATTAGAACATATGGTAGGAATGTTTTCTGTTAAATTATTTCAGGTCCTTTCTCTGGAATACAAAACCGAATACAGGAAACTATTAGGTGGTTCAAAGTGTTTCTGACATTGAACTTTTTAAAATCCTCTAAGCATAAACATTTTACAATGACAATAAAATGAAGGGTTTAAGCAGGATTTGAGTGTTTCAAGATAAACAAGGAGCTCTTTCTTTATTTAGCATTGATCTTAGAGCTTTATTATTTCTGTGGATTTATGCTACCTATAGGTTTTCACTTCTTATTTTAAGAACCTGACACAGTCGACCATGTGTGCTGGAAGGCACCATTATTATCCAATTGAGGCCACCGTATTTTCTCAGATTGCAGCAATTTAAGTTCCCTTCTCATGGTGTCTTCTTTGGGCAGCAAATATTTATTGGTGTGCTACCTTCTATGAAGGGCAGAGAGAAGTATAATATGCAGTTTGGGTCCCAGGAAACTTATATTCGTGATCTGCATACATAGGAAAAGCTCATGAACAATTAATAACAATAGAAAATTACAAATTGTGATTTCCAGATAACAGATACAGAAAGTGTCATTGGGGTTTGGAGAAAGAGGGGAACATTCGGGTGGGGTGACGTCTCGAACGAAGCCTTGGGAGGTAGCCAGTCAGAGGCTGAGTTGGGATCTGTAGTGTGTCCTGCCAGAGAAGCTTGCAAAGGGAGCCTGGAGCCACACTGTACAGGACATTGGTGGGAAGGTAGTCACTGGGCAGTACGAGGCAATTCTGAAGGCCTCTAGAAGGAAGACCTGATGGAGTCCCTTTGTTCAACAAATTTTTATTTAATTCTGCATTAGTTCCCTGGGGCTATCCCAACAAAGCACTACAGACTGGGTGGCATAAACAACAAAATCCATTTTTTCCCCCAGAATTCTGGAGGCTAGAATTCCCAAGATCAAGGTGTCAGCAGGGTTGGTCTCTTCTGAGGTCTATCTCCTTGACTTGAGATGGCCATCTTCTCCCATTGTCTTCACTTGTTCTTCCCTCCATGCATGTCTGTGTCTCTGTGTCCTAATCTCCCCTTCTTACAAGGACAACAGTCTTTTTGCACTAGGACCTACTCTAATGACCTCATTTTAGCATAATTACCTCTTTCAAAGGCTCCACCTCCAAATGCAATCACATCCTAAGATACTGGGGGTTAGGACTTCAACACAGGAACTTACTTGGGGGTGGGGAAGGAGATAGCATTCAGGCCAGAATGGCTACATTTGAAGTACAGTGCTGGGTGGCCTTGGGGTAAGCACACAGAACACCACACTGGCCTTGCCATCTTGCATCTTAGAGCCAGACGAGACATGAAAGTAGAAAAGACCAGAAAGGTGCAGAAAGAACTCCTCAGATAAAACATTAAATGTAGCAGAAGGAAACGTTATTTCCACTGATGAGAGACAGGGATGGCTTCACGGGAGAGGGAACCCTGAGGGCAGCTTTGGTGAGAGGAACAGTGCAATGATCTTCAACAGGTTGTTGAACGCTTGGGAGGGAGATCAAAGCTTAAGTGACAGATTTCAGGGCTTCTGGATTACACAAGAGCTGAATCTGTGAGTTTCCATGAGAGCTCTGCAGGGGAGAAAGGACAGAACAGAGAAGTGGCTCAAGACAGAGCCTTGCCCTGGGAAGTGGTGAGGGGCAGCTATAGGGAGACGCAAGGAATTAGGACAGTGGTTGGCCAGAGAAGACGAACAGGGCAAGGATTTCAAGGAGAGGGAGACGTTGGGGAGGGTTATTGTCAACTTTGAGAGTACAGTTTCACAAGGGCCACTGGGTCTTGGAGTACAGGGGTCACCTCAAGGTGAGCTGGTCAAAGTGGAGGGAGTGAGCAGGACCACTGTGCAATGCACATAGCTGGGACTGTGAGCCGGGGGCAGGAGGGTACCAAGGTCATAGAAGAAACAAGAGTTGTCCAAGCATAGGCGAGGAGACCAGGGAGGGATCCAGGTTTATGCAGTTTGGGGAACCCTCCTTTAAGAAAAAAGAACATAAAATGAGGACTCCAAATCTGCCTGTGGTCCTTCCTTGCAAGTGAGACCCTGAGAAACTTGAACTTGATTTGCTTCAAGGCAAGTCCTCCACTAGCAGGAAAACATCTCTGTGACACTTGTAAGAAGATGAAGAGGCAGGATATACTGATGTGAGGAGGCATGCAAGAACCATTCAAATCTCAGGGCCTCCCCCTTTTTCAGAGTTACGCACACGTGTGTGCTGGTAAATATTTAATAATTGGCGATCGGGGGCTTGTGGGTGGGAAGAAGGCTCCAATTTGTTGAATTTGCTCATTTCTGTGGTGTGACTACTCTCCTCCTGGCAGATTTCACCTGGAGTTAGGAAGAGACACACACAGTCAGCTCTCCAGAGATTCCCAGGGACAGGGCTGGGAGGGAGCAAGGCCCTCAGAGAATCCACCTCCCCCCAGGAGAGGGCAAGGCAGGCCTCAGGCCTCAAATTGCAAGAGGCCTCAAGCATTTGCCTCTCTTCCTACAGACCCTGCAGGAGATCTTCCAGACTGAAATGACCATAGAATCCATCAAGAAGGCCATCAAGGACAAGTCTGCCTTCCTGAAGGTGGCTCAGACCAGATTGGATGAGCGCACGAGGAGACCCAACATAGAGCTCTGTCGGGACATGGCTCAGCTACGGTGAGGCGGGAGTGGGCCCTGGGCAGGAGGGGCAAGCTCGGGGCGCTCCCTGGGGCCACCCACCAGCCCCATGGTGGCTCCATGTTCTTTATGAAGGTCCTTCTTTCTGCTTTCACACCGGTCATATGGAAGAACCCAGTAACAGTCATTGTGTAGGATCCTTCTTCGGAAGTGTTAAAAATTACTAATAACGGGCATGGACTTTTGGTTGGGGAGGACAGGTAAGTTCTGGAGATGGATGCTGGTGATAGGCGCACCACACTTTGAAGGTACTTAATGTCACCGAACTGTACACTTAAAAACAGTTGAGGTGGTAAATTTCTTGTGTTATGTACATCTTACCACAATTTTAAGAAAAGGAAATGATATCAATACTAGATACAAAAAAAAGTGATAATAAACATGAAGCTTCATTCAGTGGGGCCACTCACAATCTGCGCTTCCCTGGGGTCTGGAGTTTCCAGAATGTCTCTTAAAAGCAGCAACGTGCATTGCTTGCTGTGTGGTATTCAAGGCCTGGGACTCAGTCTAAGAAAGGGACTCCTGTACTAGTTCCACAGGCCCCTTTCTATTTGTTCTCACCCATTAGTTCTTACTGGCCTTTTTTGGCATTCAGTAATTACTCTCCCCTTTAAGATCATCCTCATGGTTCCCTAGTCACTTCAGTTTGTTCTGCTCTCAGTATAAGTAGAAAAGAACTGGGCTTCATCAAGCACATCCCCCATATACAAGGCTGGCAAGACTCTCAGGCTGCCATTTATCTCCCCAACACTAGGCATCTTTTCTTATGATGATGATTTAAACTTTGAACATTCCTTTTAGGATGGGCTCATCGGGAACTGAGCAAAGCTCTTATCCCCTCCTACATTGGGCTTCATTTCCAATTTCCCAATACCTGCCAGCTTGCCTTTTCTCTGTGGAGTTTTCCCTGGCTTTTCTCGGGTCATGAAATGGTCTCTGCAGAATCAAATCAAATTTATAGCAACTGGAGGGACAAAGGGGCTGCACTTGAACTCCAAATTCTTTTCTGGTGCTGTGGGGAGATGCCACTAGTCTCTTCTCCTGCCTGGTTCCTTGATGGGATTCCTTTATCACAAGGGGTTGATCCTGGGGATTAAACGGCTTTGAGCCCTGCCAAGGAAGCAAGTGTGGATTTCTTGGAGGGTAAGGAAGATGGTTGTAAGGCCAACAACGATGAAGACAAGAAAGACGGTGAAATGGCAGGAGAAGAGTAGGTGACTATGTATGGCTCTCATTATGGGCTGAGCCCTGTCCTCAGCCCCTTACACTACCTCATTCATTATCTGCATTTCACAAATAAGGAAACGGAGGCAGAAGCGGGTTGCATGGCATGGTAAGTAAAGGCACAGTTTGAGTCCTTGCCTGCCTCACTGCAGAGCCCTATTCAACCAATCAGCTTCTGTGTGGGAAGTTTCTGCTTCCCCATCTTTACACGTGTATGGTCCTTTTATCATCCTCCCATCATGCGGCCGATCCCATTCCACTTCCTCAATGCCCTAACAGAGTGAGTCAGCAAAGCAGGTACTGTGTCCCCATCTCTCTCTCATAGAGGATGAAACTGAGGGTCACAGAGGTGATTTGTAAAGATCGCAAAACCCCCTATCTGTACCCATGCATGTTGTCTGTGTTGCATCCTAAGAAGCATGTTTGAGCATATATGCCAATGGATTAGCTGCCTTTCTCCTGGTAGAGCAGCTGTCTGGGCCATAACCATATGTGTGTGCACCCAGGCTGGCCACACAATTCCCCAAGTGGGTTCCAGAGAACCCCTCTTCCTACACAGTCCGTTCGTTATTTAGGATTAGCTCTCCTCCCCTCCAGAGGCCCATCTGCGGTGTCCACATGCTTCTGAAGAGTGTGGCAGTGAGTACCCGGCCATTTGGCCGGTTAGGATTAGATCACGAATTGTGGCTTTCTGCAAATCTTACGAGGGGTAGCTGAGCAAAGTTGCATTCTCTGAAAGTTTCCAAGGAGTCACCAGAAGTAGAGATGGAAATCTATCAATTGTTCAGCCTGGCATCAGACAAGCCCGGGACTGCTTTTTAAAAGGGTTTCGAACAGTGGTCTAATTTGACGTTGAAGTTATCAGACAACGAGGCATTGAAGGTTGCTGCACAGAAACCAAATGATTTTTACTTTTTTTTTTAAAAAAAAAAAACACTTTTTTTAAAAAAAAATTTTTACTTTTCTCCCCCCTTTAGAGCTACACAGAATTTACTTTCCCTTTGCTTCCCATAGAATCCATACTATGTCCATTTCCTCTGCTCCTTTATTGACTTTAGCACAAAAACCTTCTTTTGTTTCCGTAAGGGTTTCTCATCCAAGTATCGTTGCCAAAAAGACCACAGACTCAGGGGAGCGAGGACAGAGAAAAATGGCAGTTTTCATTTTGAGACTTTTATTTTACATTTACAGTGTTCTGAACGGGTTCTTTCAAAAGTAACTCTAAACATTTTTGGCTCTTGGTGGCAAGCCAGACCAGGTTCTGCTTTGCTTCAATAATCTTGGTACATTTAGAAAAACAAAAAAATGACGGTAGCTTTATTTGTATTTGAATGCAAAATGTTTTTTCAGTTCTGTAATTTCCCCCCAAAATGAGCAGTTTCAGCAGAACAGCTCTCTGTGATCTGCCAAGAACAAGGAAGCTGAGGCAGAGGGGTGGCCTTGAAAGATGGGTGAGAATGTCTTTCTAAAGGCACAAACGGAGGGAAGTCTAGGACCTCCCAGCCCCATTCACGCAGCAACAGGAAGCAAGGGAACTAGCTGCCTGCATTTTCTGGATCTTGAATTCCCTTTCCCCCAAAAATAAATAAAAATAAAAAAATTAAAAATTAATCATTGATCTTCCAACATCTGTACTTTCAAAAGTTCCCTCTCAGATAAATGTTCCACTAGGCTAGTGTTTATCAGCTAGGAGTAAGGACTCATAGATCATTGTGCTCTGTTTCCTGCCTCTGGGTTTGGGGCTCCTTCTGAAGCCTTCTTACCAGCTCAGGGGAAAGTGAGAGGGGGGTGGGGTCTGATTATACACCCTCGACCCCCACCCACGGTCAATCCCATTCCCCACACGGTTGCCACAACCTCCCCAAATAGGGGTTTTTGGCTAGCGCTATTTTATACCCTGGGATCTTTCCAAGAGACTTTTCTTTTTTTTTTTTTTTTAATTTTTTTTTTTTTAATTTCTTTTCAGCGTAACAGAGTTCATAGTTTTACACCACACCCAGTGCTCCATGCAATGCGTGCCCTCCACAATACCCACCACCAGGCTCCCCCAACCTCCCACCCCCCGCCCCTTCAAAACCCTCAGGTTGTTTTTCAGAGTCCATAGTCTCTCATGGTTCATCTCCCCCCCAATTTCCCTCA
>PISX010025051.1:0-26730 GCA_004024625.1 Mellivora capensis
AGGGAGAACGTTTTTATTATTTTGTTTATGATTCAAATTTTCTGTCTACCATACAGTCCTTTGAGTTTTACTGCTTATTGAAGTACAACAAAGAGATAGCAATTTCTTTAGCTCACTATTTTGGAAAGAAAAGTGAAGACAAGCAGAAATACTGTTGCTTCTGAGTGCTCTAAGCACCCCACTCCCCTCCCCTCAACCACCCCAAAAGAGATATTGAAGACCTTCAATTAATAGTAGAGAGCTACATATTCCAAAACCACTCAATTTAATTTTATATCAAATATGTGATTTCTAGAATATGTAGGGGAGGTTGAAAGTTATTTCCTCTCTAATAGTTTTTCTGCCTTGCATTACGGTTTTATCCATAGTGAATATTTTGCAGCTTCCTGATTTTGAGGTGAAAGGTTTCCTATAATTACTATAATTTGCTTCTAGTCAGAATATAACTAGCTTTGTTGTTGTTTACAAACAGAGAAAGTAAAGTAAAAAAAAAAAAAGTAAAACATTGAGTTACAACTCTCACTTTGATCAATGGTCATTGGTTAGCTGTCTGCCCAGCGTCCATTTCTCTTTGCCTCTTTTCTCACGGCAACCTTGTTTTCCTGATGGCAGCCACTCTGCTCTTCTGCAGGCCCAGTGCCTCCCAAGGAGCTGAGCCCAATCCCAGCTTCAGCAATGGGTTTGATTTGTCTAAGGCCAACCCCATCTTTTGGTATTTTTCACAGTTTCATATGAAATGGCTCAGGTGATGGATCAAAGCCGCTGATGTTAGGAGTTATGCTGCGGGTGCTTTTTTGGAAAGGTCTTTCTTATTCTGACTAAGAGAAACTTTCCAGAACTGGTCCACTCGTCCTCTTTCCCTCCTGGTGGAGTTAACTGGCTGCATCTTAATACCAAAAGGAAAACTAGCTTTAGGACAAAGATTCACTGTGGATCATAGAGCAGAAAAAAGGAAACATTCCTGACCAGGAACATTGTAACTCTGTGTGTGTGTGTATGTGTGTGTGTGTGTGTGTGTGTGTGTGTGTGTGTGTGTCTGTCTGTGTGTGTGTAAGAGAGAGAGAATAAGAGAGATAGAGAGATAATCAGTCCGTGGGGAATATCCTGGATAATAAGAAAGTACATCTGCATTTATTTTTTTCCAGAAATTCACAAAGGGAAAATTAAACTGTGCCACTTGGGTTTTTACTTTAAATATTTGTATGAACTAAAAATCATCTGCATGCATTTAATAAAATGTCTTTTCTTCTATTCCCTTTCCCTTCAAAGATGCTTGTCTTTCTCACTGCAAAATTTCAAAATGCTTATGTGGTTGACTGGCTATAAAATCATAAAGCCAAGCCTACTGAAGTTGAAAGGCTTATTTTCCTAAAATGATGTTCTTTTGATGATATAGTTAGTTTTCTAATGTTTGCTTTTTTTTTTTTTTAGTGTCTCATATAGTAGAATTGGTCTTCTTATCTTTTGCCCAAAAGATGTTAAAATCTGAGAAACTATTTCCCTGCAAATTCCAATTTGTTAGAAATCATATCACCCAAATTAAATTTCAAAGCAACTCTAAGATGAGGAATATACTTTGAACCACTCCCTCTTTTCCTAAGGAAGAAAGAAAATGAGATTTAGTTAGTCCTTCATGTGATTTCCTGTTCTTTTGCCTTGGTAGGCACCATTTTGAAACAATGCTCTTGAAAAGAGACTACTTCACAGGATATCTGCTTGGGACCTCATGAAAGGGATGTGAGATGGCAAAATTGGGATGTGTGACTCCATGCTCTAATGACAGAAAAGATAATTACAGTGAGGTATCCAGAGTGATTTAGAGGTGAATTGGAATTTTACAAGAGAGAAGGAAGGTGCATTTGTGAAAAAGAGGGACAGTTGGAGGGAATGTTATTTTAGCCACATATTCTGGATGTACGTGACTTAAAGAGTATGAATTTCAAGAGGACAATAAAAAAGAAATTATAGTAATCAAGATAGGAAATTATTAAGGGATAGGAGAAAATTTCAGCTGAGAGGGAATGTGAAGATTAAGTATAAATTCTTGCAGTCTGGTTGACAAGTTGATGAGCACATTTACAGATGAGAAATGTAGAAGAAACAAAAGGATGACTTCAACCGTTTTGTGTAAGAACCAATGTTAGGTTTGTATTAGAAAGAATGAAAGTCAAATTTTAGTAGACATGTTTCTGAAAAAAAGGAGAAAAGTAATGTTTTGCCAAAGTTTTCTTGTGAGGTTTCCTTGAAGATTGACATACTTTTCTTTCACACGTGCCCAGTGGTGGGTGGGCTGATGCTTTCTCTCACCTTTCTTTGACTGTTGCGGGGAATAAGAGGAGAATTCAGAGAGGAGAGCTGTATATCATTTCAGAAGTTAGACTGAACGGATGCCTTCCTTATGTTTGCATGTTGTATGGAGTAAATTTAATCTTGTAATGTAAAAATGGCTATATTCAGAAACTAGAATAACTCCTAATTTGTAATTCCTGTTTGGGAGAAGTGACAATTTCTCATTTCCTAGCCATATTAGCTACCCAAAGCTGGAAAAGCACTGGATTTTAGGTCTGGAGATTTAAGTCTAGGTCTTCCATTTAGCAGCTTTTTGACTCTGAGCAAGACAATTACTCTGGCAGGATATGGTCAGATGTATGCGTGGGAGGCTCTCCAGGAAATGGAATGGCTCATGTAGATGATCTAGAAAGTACCTAGATGCTGAGGAAACAGTACTTGTGGTTTTTTTTTTTCTGATACACTTATAATGTCTCTGTGTGGAGGCAATCATAGCACTTTGAACCAGTGGTTAACACTGAAGAGTGGTGGAGACTATGGCAAACCCATGGCTGTATGCCAGGAGCAGAGAGTGTAGTTTTTTTCTCAGCTCAGTGTGGTTATTGACATGTGGGACTGAAGGCCTAATTTTGCAAGAACTTGCAGTTGTTTTGTTTTGTTTATGAGAAGACTGAAATTTGGATTTTTTAGGGAAATTTCATATATATATATATATATGGGGGTGCAGAGAGAGAGAAAGAGAGAGAGATATGAAGTTCATTAAAAAAAAACAAACAATATTTCCACACAGTTGTGGGCTGAGCAAAACAAGTCTCTGGGCCAGAGGCCATCTATGCTGCACTTTGGATCTTCTACTTTAATCTCTTTTTCTTAGATATATATTGAGATACTGATAAACTAAACAGCATTATACTAGACTCTTTTTAAATGTTGAACAGTATTCCAGGAAATTTCTAATGTTCTGTATTTTGTTTAGGTAAGGTTTAAACTTTTACTTAAATTTGGAAAGCAAAATCCTTGATTCGGTTGAAAATAAAAATGCTATTTTTAGCATTTTTAGCATATTTTTTTATTTAGCATATTTAGCATAATAATATAGCATATATATATTGCTATATATAGCAATATATATATAGCATATAATATATAGCAATAATATAGCATAATAAATATAGCATATTTAGCATAACATTTAGCATATTATTTTAGCACAGGAAGGATTGTAAAAGAGAGGATGATTGATTTCATTTCTTTATTTCTATTGACTTATTACCACAAACTTTGTTTTCAATGTTTCTTATAGAATTTTCTGAATACGGAAGAAAAGATATCTTTGGAAAGTACTGTGGACACTAAAGTGTGAAAGATGGAGAATCTTTATTTTTATTTATTTTTTTAAAAAGATTTTATTTATTTATTTGACAGAGATCACAGGTAGGCAGAGAGACAGGCAGAGAGAGAGAGGAAGGGAAGCAGGCTCCCCAGTGAGCAGAGAGCCTGATGCAGGGCTTCATCCCAGGACCCTGAGATCATGACCTGAACCGAAGGCAGAGGCTTTAACCCATTGAGCCAACCAGGCGCCCCTCATTATTTCTATTTAATTGACTTCATTATTTGTGTGATTCAAGTCCTTCATACTTTTCTTGCTATTCTGTGGCCATAGAATTGCAAATGAAGAATAATTTAATTCTGGCCATTTGATTATGTTTTGGTTTTAGGGAAAACTCTAGAAATGGAGGAAGCAGACATTATTTGAATCAAATTACCCTTACAGATGATTGATTTGGGAATGGGGCCCTGTTCCAAAGATAGTCAAACTCTAGGTCAGTGGCCCTGTGACTCAACCTGACTGAAACATGCAAAGGGTTTTATTCCCATCGAGAGAAAGAGTTAATAATTGAACCAAAGCTGAACGAATGCCACAAGGTAGCAGATGGCCATGAAACAGAAACTGTGGATAGAGGAGGAATAAGATGAGACAGAGATGAAAACACGCAGGGTGAGGGGTGGGAGTGTTCACAAAGAAGCCAAGGCAAAATAAAGTTTCTTCTCTGAGAAGGTGCACCAAGAACCTCTGAGTCATATTAATGGCAGAGCACCAGAATGAGGATCCATGAACACCCAAGGCTGAGGCCACCAAGTCCCTTCAACTCCTGATCCTTGCTTCATCTTCTATCAACTCTCTTTCTGGGATCCCTCCCTCACAGGGTGTTCCTTAGGCACTAGTCTTTGTACACACTCCCCTCCCTTCTCCAGGGACTGCAGTTTCCCAGCTTCCCCTCCCCTCTTTGCTCCCTCCCACTTCCACTGTGGCCAGCTCTTAGTCAGCAAGTCTCCCTCAAGATTTCTTTCCTCCAAGAAGCTTTTGCTGCTTCCCTCCTCCTTTTTCTCTTAAACCCTGGATCCCTTCTTAGAATAGGTTACATCATTTTACATTTTTTGCCCCTGCCATTCTTCTGTGTTTACAGTTTCTAAGTTTTGCCTTTCTCTGTCTCAGCTGACACAGTGTAGAGTCCTTATCTTTCACTTGGATTATAGGTGTAGCTCCTAAGTGACTTTTCTGTCATTCTCCCTTTCCAGAATTCCAAATACTTTTTCATAAAGTAAAGGGAAAAATCCTGTCATTCTGCTGAAAAAATTGTCATGAAATCTCTAATTCGTACGCAATTAGGTTTAAATTAATTAAGCTTATTATTGCAGACATTCCAAAAGGAGAGTCTAGTTTCCTGTCCAATTCTTTTGACCACTGCTCACCTGTGAGGATTTTCTGAGGGCACCACATTATGCTGCTTGCTGTTCTGTTCTCCTCAGCACCTCTGTTCACTCCATTCCCATCATCTGGATGTCGTCCTTTCCATGCCCTGCCCCATTTTTTTTTTCTTAGCAGTCATTTAGAATCCCACTTCTTCCATTCTGCCATTATGTGCTTGTTTTTGTGTGTGGGTTTGGGGGTTTTTGTTGTTTTTAACTCACACATACAGTCTCATGTGCAAAAGGAAATAGATCACAGTGATTAAGAGCACTGGCCCTAGAACCGAAGTATTTGAGGCCCAACAGTTCTGTCTCTACTTCTTACTCTCTGGCCTCAGAGATCTTCCATAATCATTCTTTGCCTTCGTGTTCTCCTCTGTAAAAAGGAGATAATTAGGGGCACCTGGGTGGCTCAGTGGGTTAAAGCCTCTGCTTTTGGCTCAGGTCACGATCCCAGGGTCCTGGGATCGAGCCCCACATCGGGCTCTCTGCTCCGCGGAGAGCCTGCTTCCTCCTCTCTCTCCCTGCCTGCCTCTCTTGCCTGCTTGTAATCTCTGTCTGTCAAATAAATAAATAAAATCTTAAAAAAAAAAGGAAATAATTAGTGCCTATCTTATAGGGTTGTTGACTAGATGAAATGAATGCATACATGAATACATGGCCCCATAGGACACTGTCTAGCACATAGTAAGTGCTTAATGAGTAATGTTACTGTTACAGATGATCAAAGTGATGAATATTTCATTGGTAATAAATAAAAAATTAAAAAAAAAACCCATCACTGGCAACACAATTTAATTGAGTAAAGATTTAGTGATTTGGTAAATCAAGGCATTCTATGCTTCATTTTGGGCTTGGGTATTAAGGCAATAAACAGAACCATTTCTGATTTTGAATAGTTTCTTCTGAGACTTTAAGACTTTCATTAAAGATGAAATGTAAGGATGGCTACTTTTTCTTAACTGAATTTTTAAGCTCCTTAGAGTAAAGGTAGGGTCTGTAGTTATTTTTCCTCATTCAAGCTTTTGATGTCTTTCTTCTCTTATATCACTTCCTTTAATGAGAATGCCTTTCAAATCATGGTTTAGCCTGTCTATTAATTGTGTTTTTTAGGAATAACAGGCTGTTTTATATAATTGACTAAATGACTAGATTAAAAAGGAAGATGAGAACAAGTTGAAGAAATCATTTCAGTTTCAAAATGCGACTTCCAGTTGACCCTTAAGAAATGTGCTGTGTGGAATGGGTTTGCCTAGAGAGAAGCACAGGTCAGTCTTAGTTTCTGTAGTTAAGTATGAAAGGTGTGCCTATGGCGAGGCAAAGACTATCTCTAATTACATTTAATTTTTAAATAAATTTGGAATATGAGAGTGCCCTGAAGCGGAGGCAGTGGTATCATAGCAGATGCCAGATTTCTTTTTTCTTCTCCAGTGAAGCTAATGTCAGGCTCCCCCATCGCCTCTCCTCACCTCCCTTTTGCGCAGCCCCAACCTCTAGAGCCACTGTGCTCAGCAGCTGGGTGGCATTTGCACTGCACAGACCACTTTATTCTGTGCTGGGCATCATAACACATTTGTGTATCTAGAGGTTTTGGATTCCAAATGACAGAAATCTCAATCCAGTTACCTTAACATTTCAAGGGATGCATTAGGAAATTTGGAGGGTAGTTTATTGACTCGTGAATCAGGAACTCCGGGGGTGAAACTGACCTCAGGAACTCCATGTACTCAAATGCTGTTGTCACATTTCCCTCTTCTTTCCCATTGTCCCTCCTTTTCAGCTGTGCTTCTCTGTATTTATTATTTTCCCTGTGTGAGGTAAATTTTAGGAGAGGTGCATGGTATTCGGTATCTTCAAATACACTTAGTCTTACCTCAGTTCCCCAGAAAGAAGACTGTTTCTTTTGCTCAGTGAGCATTTATAAAATCCCAGGGAACAATATGAATTGCCTCATTATAATCTTGTGGGATGTAAGAGAGAGAGAGAGAGAGATGGAGACATACAGTTAGAGTGAGGGGATGAGAGAGAGAGAGATGTGGTTCAGTACATCAAGGAAAAGGCTGAGAATATGGACGGTTCGGGTGATTTAATGATTAGCCAGTTTCATTCATATAAAAAGATAAGAGCAATACTAAGCAAGGTTTCAGTCTTCTAGTGTGGATTTTGGAACTTCTAACCTCCCTTTGCACAATCTTCCCCATTGTTATGTCTCCTCCCAGGTGACAGGGCCTTTTCACTGCTGTCTTAGTATAAGACTGCCGACATGTTTGTACTCTGGGCTTTTCTTTTCTGCTTCAGAACTACCTGTGTTCTCATCCCTCTCAACAACCTACTTGAGGCAAATTCTGCCAAAACATTCCTGAGGACCAAAAAAAAAATGAAGAAGAAGAAGAAGAAGAAGAAGAAATCTTCCATTAAGGGCATGAGTTTGTAAAATGTAGAATGCTGTGTTCCATAGCAGGTTGGTTTTCCCACTGTCACCGTATTGGCTCATAACTGCATGACAGTTATAGCCCTTTTAGAGAAAAACTGGACCACGGACAACTTAGTCCAGGGATGCTATGATGTTGTTAGTGGTTGCAATTTAGAATGTGTCCTCTTGATAAATCATTCTCAGTATCTCACAAAGGCTGCTTCCCCTCTGTTCACTTTCGCTAAGTTCCAACCCTTTCTTGACAGAGTGTCTTTTTAATGGTCTAAAACCAACCAAGTATTTTGATACAAAATCCTCCACCATCCTTTTTCTGCCCCAAACAGAGGCCTTTTAGCATATTCCTTTTACCTTCTATGATCTTGCTTAAGAAATTATTTTTCCCCTCACTCCCGTATCTCCCATTGCTTCCTTTCCTCTGGCTAAGTAAGGCATTATGCAGAGTTCCCCCACCTTTCTTTTTTTTTTTTAAATTTTTATTTATTTTTTAATTTCTTTTCAGTGTTCCGGAATTCATTGTTTATGCACCACACCCAGTGCTCCATGCAATACGTGCCCTCCACAATACCCACCACCAGGCTCACCCAACCCCCCACCACCCTCTCCTCCAAAACCCTCAGTTCCTCAGAGTCCACAGTCCCCCACCTTTCTTATAATCCCTCCTCAGGCCCCTATATCTCAACATTGCCATTCGCTCTCAGAGGTTTCAAAGGGGAGGAAAGCCGCTGTGGAAGGTGTTCCCTCTTGCCCAGGTCCATTTGCCTCTTCCTCCCTTGTCATCTGGCTTCTACACTTGTCGCTCCCCTGAAATGGCTGCTTTGGAAGGACTACAGATTGTCGGGTTCAGTGGCTTTTTCTTACTGTTTTTCTTCCATGAACTCTCTGTGATGTTTGCATTATACCAGCATTTTCTTCTTAAATTCTTTTTCTTTGGCTTTAGGCTCTCTGGATCTATTTCCTTCCTCTCCTTTGTTGCCTTGGTTGCTCATTTTTCTACTTGGACTCCTTTTTGAACTCCTTGTGCACTTGAATGCCTAGGTTCTCTTCCAGACTTCTTTGGTCTCTGTTTTCTCCTTTTTTATTTTATCCCCATTTAAAAAAAAAATGGATACTATACTAATAGCCTACTAAATATTGTTATAAACAATGGACTTTGGAATACTGAAAATAATAAAACAAAATTTAAAAAACAATATTGCTAAATCTATATTTTTCATCCTTAGTGTTCCTTTTGAGTTCTTCCTTATTTTTAACTGCCTTTATCTGGTATTTTCTTATTTTTAGCTGTCTGTTCGCTTCCATCTCATTGATACCTCACCAAACCTCATCTGCTTTATTTTAATTAATGCATAGACCTCCCAGACACAGAACAATACTATAGTCCTTCTCTTTCCTTTTATATTCATTCATTTTCCTTCTCATTTCTTTTGTATTCATTTATTTTCCTTCTCATTCCTTTTGTATTCATTTATTTGTATTCATTTATGTCAATTCTGAAATGTGTCCCAAATTGATTTAAATTTAAAATATGATAGTGGGGGCACCTGGGTGGTTCAGTGGGTTAAAGCCTCTGCCTTCGGCTCAGGTCATGATCTCAGAGTCCTGGGATCCAGTCCCGCATCAGGCTCTCTGCTTGGCAGGGAGCCTGCTTCCTCCTCTCTCTCTCTCTGCCTGCCTCTCTGCCTACTTGTGATCTCTGTCTGTCAAATAAATAAATAAAATCTTAAAAAAAATAAATTATGATAGTAAATGTTAATATTTTAAACACAGAAAATGATACATGCAGCACACCATGTAAATCATGTGTTTGTATGTATAAATGTGAGTGTGTGTATGCAAACAAAACAAAATGAAAACCCACAAACCTGTTATCTAGTCCAAGAACCAGACCATTGTGCTTTCCAAATTTATTTCTTCCTTTGTATTCTATTGCAGTTTAAGCTTTGTGTTTCAATAATCATTTCTTCCCTTGTTTCATACTATGCTTTAAAACTATACTACATTTTTCTGCCAAGGTTCTGATCATATGCCCTTGATCAAAAGACTTCTCAGGTTCCCCATTGCTTTCAGAATAAAGTAGACTGAGCCTAATAGTATGCCTTTTTGATCTGGTCTGACCTATGATCCCAGCTATGAATATACCTATTCCCACGGAATCATTCCATACTTTGAACACAAAGTGTCTTCCTGCTTTCGTTCCTTCTTTCATTTCTTTTCCTGAACAAGTCATTACTCTCTTCTTTGCACACGTTTGTTCCTATAGTTGCACATTGAAAAATTCCTTGGGATGTTTTTACCTTATTTTCTTTGGTTAAAATCCAACTCATGCTTTAGGGCCTATCTGGAATGCTTTCATATCTGTGCAGAGCAATCATGTGTGGTTTCTTTCCTCTAAACCTTTGTAGCACCCTTTCTGTTATTGCCTTGAAATACCTGTAGCTTTCTTGTATTTCTTCATATCCTTCTCTGATGGCACCAAGTCTTATATATAGATTGAACTTAATAAATATTTCTTAAGTGAATTAGTGGATGGAACAACTGAACTGATATATATTTACAAGATTTTATATATATATGGAGAGAGAGAGAGAGAGAGAGAGAGAGAGAGAAGTAGGTAACTTCTGCTTACCTTAAAATTCTTCCTCTACTTCCTTTTCTCTTTCTATCCAGGTAAGGCTGAAGGCCCTATCCATATCTATATTGTTGGGGGAACATACCACAAAATTCTCAAGTTCTAGTATTATTTCCCATTTTGACTAATACTTCAGTTCTCTCAGAAGAAGATTGCTTTTTGTTATTTTGAAGATTTCTTTGTTGAGTTTCTCACTTCAAAACTCATGCTACTATCATGGTGCAAGGACATGTTTTCTTTGAGACTTTCCCTTAAAGCAGTACTATGATTGAAGATATAAGTATGGGTATATGTAATATGTTTTGTGTTTTAACCAGTTGGTGAAACTAGAGAAGGAGATAAACTTAAAAATGTGTGCTACTTATAAATATATCTGGCAGAAAGAGAGAGAAATGCTTCCTGCTTATGGCAGTGAGAAGACACCTTAATGGATTTATAAAATAAGTTTACAGATAGTAGTTAGATTTTTCTAAGCACCTATCTTCGTGGTTAAAGAGACTTCTACCTAGAAATATCAGAGAAAATTAGATGAGTATTGTAAGGTGTTCTGGTTTTCAGTTTAGATGTGAAACATGCAGTTTGGAAATTTCAAACTGATGAGTAAAATAGAGACAGTCCTATAATCACATTGAAAGACTATTCTTTTCTTTAAAAAAGAACTTGATAATTTTTAAGACAAATGTGCCAACTAAATTTGTAGTAATCTTTATGTCAGGGGTCTCTTCTTACGGAAATGCCAATGCTGAGATAATTTTAGTTAAGATGAGGCAGGGAATCAAGAACATAAAAAACTAAGTCTCAACCCAAAGGACTTACTTAGAAGAGAGGAAAAGGAGAAGGCATTGATCATTCACTCTTGGGAAGAAATACCTTGCTTGGAATCTGAAAGGACAGAATGAACACTTGGCCTCCTTTCACAGGTTGGAAAAGGGCTGATAGGCAGGGAGGATGGGGCATAGAGACCAAGGACACCCGAATTGTTTTTCTTTACCTGATCCAAATCTTCAAGTCTATCTCTAAGTGTCCTACCTACCTGTTTCTGGGCAGATTCTTGATGTCATATTTGTGCATGCTATAAAGATCAATGAAGAAAAGTTACTTTATAGTTCAAATACTTTTCTATATTGTTGCTAGAGTAATCAGGTAGATACATTCTTTAGAGACTCATTTAATACAATTATGTGTTCTAAGTCATTTGCTCTTAAAGGCTGATTGAACCGTACTTTGTGTTATTATAGGAAGGCATCTTTTCCTGATAAAAGTGGTAATTATTTAGCTGAGCAATCTTGTTGATTGAATATAGCTAAATGTTTGGCAGTTAGGCTAAGAAATAACTTTAGGGTTTATTGGTATGTGAATAAATTAAAGATGAACATTAGTGTTACCACTTTTCTTGGCTGAAACTACATGTTAATTTTTGAGTTTAAAAATAGTGATTTCTTACTTTCTGAAAATTAAAAATTTTGAAGAAGCAAGTCATGCTCCTTAGGTTCTCATCACTGTATTTTCATAAACAATATTAATTTTAAATGATACATATGGAACCAGAATCCATGGTAGTTAGGTAGTGAGTGTTTAAAACCATTTGTGCATAAGCTTCCTCAAAGGATAATTAGATGATTATAATGGTACTTGCTTTGAGATAACTAATTAAAAAAATCTATTGTTCCCAAGTCTAATTATTTGAGTAATGATAACATATTAGCAGCCTTGAAACTTCAGTTACAGCCAACCCCATTGAAGAAAAGAAAAATAAATCCGTTAACATTTTCTACAAAGACCCAAAGAATGGCACCAGACCAATCTTTGCATTTCCTACTCTGTACTCTATGCCCAGCCTTCCATACGTGTGGGTGCTCTGAACCACCTCCATAAGTATCATTCATCTGATTTCACTCTGTTTTCATTTATTTTATAGCTCTTCTTTGGCACCAGGGAGATAATTTTCTCATTCTTCCCTACCCTTTGTGAGCCTCTGAAAGGCTTTTGTAATTAGACTTCATAGCTTTAACAAACATTTCATAACCTGCCAGTAAAAATGTCGGTTCCCTGGGCCAGGGCATAATTAAATGATTAAGTATCAATGTGGTAATTCAGCCACAGAATAAAATAATTTAAAGGGGTTATTAATTAGGGTCCTGCTTTGATCTTGGAATTCTAATCAATAGTGAGCTGCGCTATGGATAAAATCTTTCTTGCTTTTATCATTCCCATTACTTGGACTGTTAAAAATATCAAACAAAACCACATCAGTGAAAATTTTACTTTATTGTTCTTTTCCTGAATGATTAATCACCTAAGAGGAAGTTGTTAAAATAACAACAAATTGGATATGGTAAAAAAGAATGTCTGGCTGTGCACCTTTAAAACTGAGCTGAGTGAGTAAAGGAATATATAAACCTTTGTAATGGACTCCATTTGAGGCCATCACTTCTCGATTGAACACTGAAAAAAGAGCAAGAATTGAATGTTGGGAATGTTGGAGGCTAATAATAAATAATTTGTTTGGTAGGGGACCCTCTGAGCTGAGAGCAGTAGGAGGAGGAAACATCAGTGAAGGGTTTGGTACTGTTGGGATGAGGTGTGGTCAGGATAAGTAACAAGAAAGGGTGGCTCTTGGAATAGCAAAGAATGGAAAGTTAATTTTGAGAACAAACCAAAAGGCCAATGTAGTCAATCTTTTGAATAAGAAGGATCTGTCTTGTTAGAGATTGGGTGGTTGTATAATTTTAAAGAGCCCTTTGAAGTCTGGGAATGACAAGGGTGAGCAGTGACGTAGAACCCGGCACAGTAATGAGCAACAGTGAGTGAAATCTTCATTCTAGAAGCTGCTGGAAGTGCTTTATGGTTATCATTTCAGTCTTTGCGATCCTGTGAAATAGGTCAGTCTCGCGTGAGGAATCTGAGGTACAAAGTTACTTCATGACTAGCTGAGCTGACGTGTTTGACCCACAGGCAACCCAATTCCTTTTATTTTTTAATTGTATTTATTTATTTGAGAGAGTTAAATCATGAAATAGATTTCCTTGAATATCTTAAAAATATTTTTTGTTAAAATTAGTTTTATTCAGAAACATTGGAAGAATGATAAATGGCAATTGCTGGTCTTTTATCTGACTATGGGAAATTTCTGCTTGATATGCCCATCCAGAGCATAAAGACAACCCCTCAGGACCTAAGTTAAGTCTTCCCTGATGAAGCTTATTGTTTGTTGGTTCTGATCTGTTCTTTGTCATTGTTCTTTTGCTCAAAAGATGGGAATAGGCTTCTAAGGCTGTGCTCCCGCTTTAAAAAATCTGGAGACCAGAGTCACTGATTGGTCTACTCTAGTCCAAAAAGAACAAAAGCCTAGAGCCTACCTTTACTGGGGTACCTTTACTGGGAAATTGCCTAGCAAGTCTGGACATACGTTTGCTGAGAGCTGGAAAGCTAAGGGGGACTTAACTTGCATGAAGGGATATTAAAAGAATCATGTTTTTGTTTGTTTCCTCTGGATGGATTGAGAGGAAAAAGGCTTAAGTTAAAGCAAGCAAGATCTAGTGTACCAAGACAGATGTAATGAAAAACCTCTTGACTTCACTATTCCTGAGATCTGAAGGAGTTTATATATTTTTTTTAAATCACAATTGTTCAAGCACAAAACAGCATATGAGGTAGTTTGAAAGCAGTCTAGTGGATCCTTAGGAAAACGGATTTGGTGTCACTGGGCTGTCTTTGTAGTCGAAGACAGCGTATTGTAGCGTGTTTTAATTGTGGCGTGCGCTGGGCTTGGAGTTGTGCTGGCAGTTCTCTGCTTAGAGTGATTGCACTTCTAGATGATGCAGAACGGCGGCCAGCCCGTCTTACTCATGTTATTATGTAATGGCCCTTAGCGCGAGCTGAGCACAGATGAACTCACCCCAGCTAGTCTGATTCCTGATGTGAATGAAATACAGCCCCCTCATCAGCCGCCTCAGCTTGTTCCCATGGGCTCCTCTGTGGAACTCTGAATAGAATTAGATTCAGCTCCAGAGCAGTGGTAGCTAAGAGAGAGTAGAGAGGGACCAAAATAAGCCGGGCCACAGTTCTTGACTTGACTTTTTTAGTGTATAAAGCTCCTGATATTTAGTTGTTGTTGTTACTTACTGTAACTTAATGTTATTCATCGTTTGGGTACTGAAATGGTTGGTTTGTAAATTTCACCTATGAAATCAAAGAGGTAAAATGGAAGGAGGCAGAAAAATGTGTATTTGGTTACAAGAAGAGACCTCTTTGACCCATAATGTCCTGCGACATTCAGTGGGCCTTGTTTCCTTGAAGAGCTGGTCAGTGGGCTCTGCGACAGTCACCATAGAGAAGTTCTAAAAGTGGCAATGACAGTGTCTTTGAAATAAATGTATAGCCTTCCCAGCAAAAATACTTTGAAGAGCTGCATTCATTTGATGTATGAGGCTTGATATATTATATGTATGCTTTATATTTGATGTATTTGTGAAACTCAGTACTGTATAGTCATGCCTTATATCCCAGTATACCCTCAAGAAAACAATAAAAAAAGACTGTCCAGCAACAATGTTTAGTAATGACTATACCAATAATACCGTTTTTAGGTAGGAAAGAAACACTTGATTATATCAATTTTGTACCTTTGGTATTTGTCATTATTTAGGTCAAAGCTTTAAAGTGGGTTTTTTGGGGGCACCTGGTGGCTCAGCTGGTTAAGTGTCTGCCTTCAGCTCAGGTCATGATACCAGGGTCCTGGGATCGAGTCCTGCATCGGGCTTTCTGCTCAGCAGGGAGTTTGCTTCTCCCTCTCCCTCTGCATACTTATGCTATCTCTATCAGATAAAAAAAATAAAATCTTTAAAAATAAATTAAAAATAAAGTTTTTTTCTGTTTTTTGTTTGTTTGTTTGTTTGTTTTGGTTTTGGCATTGAGAAGAAATCCTATAATGAGAGAGATCAAAGAAAGGAAAATTTGGTGCCATTGAGGATTGGTTCACCCACAAAGCTTTTGCATGTCACCAAAAAGCAGGCTGTACATGGTAGCACAGACTCTAGGGGACACATACTGCTTCTCTAAGGAAATTTGCTTTGATTAAATGAGAGTGGTACAATAAATTCTTTTTATTTATTTATTTATTTATTTATTTTACAATAAATTCTTTCAAAAATTACAGCCACTATCTGGAAAAGCCATTAGGGATTACTGTTTGACCCAGAATCTCCTCTGGAGCCTTCTGTCCTTGCATACTCATGTTATACACATAACACTTAATATTTTTATATTAATGATTCTTTTTATTGTCCTTTTTCCTCTTTTTCCTGTCAAAAGGACTCCTTTAAAGATAAGACCCTTGCTTTCTTCTTCTTTTTTTTTTCTTTTCTTGCCTTTCATTGTGCCTATCACAGAGAGGTATATGGAATACTTCTGCCTAGTACATGCCCTACTCTCAGAATCTCCCTGTAAGTACCCTAAATCTGTCCTTGAGGTTTTTCTCCTGTTTGTTTGAGTTACTTTTTCCTTCTTTTTGTTTCTATAAAAATAAGTCAGGTGTACTTGGTAAAGAGCATGTAACATAGAGAATATCATTACTTTTAGATGTCTCAAAACTATATGGTTTATAGATATAGATATCGCAGAACTATATGATTGATACTCTATAAAATTTTTAATTAAAGATGCTGTTTTATTTCTTCAGATTCTTTTAGCATTAGGCCTTTGGTAAGAATTATAATTTCATAATTTCATTTCTTTGAGAAAATAGCATCAATTTATACCATTCTGATTTAATGATTTTGGTTTTTTTCCTGGAGGGATTCTGACAGTTGACTGTGTAAGACTGGGGTTTGAATCCTAGGTTCTTACTCTATGATCTTAGGTAGGTCAGTTAACTTCTCTGAGCCACAGTTTATCTTTAAAATGGAAGTAGCAGGGCACCTGGGTGACTCAGTGGATTGAGCCTCTGCCTTCAGCTCTGGTCATGATCCCAAGTTCCTGGAATCAAGCCCCGCATTGAGCTCTCTGCTCAGCGGGGAGCCTGCTTCCCCCTCTCTTTCTGCCTGCTTCTCTGCCTACTTGTGATCTCTGTCTGTCAAATAAATAAACAAAAAATTTAATAAAAAAAATAAATGGAAGTAGCAAAATATACCCCACAGGCTGTTGTAAAGACTAAGTGACTTATTTTATTAAAGTATTTAATGTGGTACGTACAAGTAGGTGGTGGTCAAGAAACTGTGGGTTTTTAAAAATAATGTGTTCTTTGTTAATCTAAATAGCGAAGTATAGTATTAAACAATTTTCATGGGAAAAGAGAGCTTTTAGATCATTGAAATATTATCAGGTATAGCTAGTTTATGTTTATGCGCTAATATACACAATAGTCAGTCAACATTATTGAGTACATAGTATACATGGCAAATTGTACAGAATATTTTATTTTAATCAGTTTTTTTCCATGTGTGTTTTAATGCAGAGGTGACTGTATGCTCTGGAGTTTATTATAAACTAAAATGAGATTTTTATTTTATGACTCACAGTTCATATTGTAATTTATTTAAACAGAAGGGGATTGTAAATTGCATTTTAAAAGGTAGATGCCTCTCATGAGACATTTGCATCAGTGCACACTGTGGACTCTGGAAAGTATTTTCAGAGCTACTCACAGCAGGATTTGTCTCAGTCATTGAGAAACTCTTGGACAGGACATAATAATTTCTCATCCACTAGAGAAATGATATTATTTTAGGATAATATTTTAAAATGCAGATCTTGTAAAAGGTGATAGATGACTATTTTAAAGTGAGTTTTATTTCCTTTCTGAGTGTAGATTAGGATGGATAGACTTTAGGAGCATGACTGATCTGTGAGTCTGGTCGATTCAGCAGTTCCATAGAGTGTAGATTCTTTGTATTCATAAAGTAACTATTTTAAATTTATTCCTAACAAAGCTCTTACAAGGGTAATCCCTTGTAGTCCCAAAACAAACAAACAAAAATGTTTCCAAGAGAAGTTTTAAATTTCAGTGATTTCTCAAGCAGTTGGGAGCTCTTTGTGGGGGATAGCATTGCTTTGCTCCTAAACGTACTGCATGATATCCTGAAGATCCTTTTAGTTTTTGTGTTTCTTTGTATGAGATCGATGCCCCTCCCTCCAGAAAATGGAAAAGAGGAAGCCAGAGATACATTATTTTTCCATGTTTGACAGTGACAGAGGCAGAGCAAATAGCACAGGAATCTAATTTCTTGGTTTCTTTGCTCCTTGTTTTAGTTATAAACAAAACACTGACTTTTGAAAATGTAATGTAATCCTACCCTATTCTTTCCCAAACATTATTGCTTATTTTCTTTAAAAACTTATACTTTGCCTCTACTGACCGTGTTATTTAAAGTAACATCTTACCCAACATTCCTTATCTTACTGGCCTTCTTTATTTTGAATTATAGCTCTACTGTCATCTGACTTACTATATCTTTTTCTTGTTTGCTTGTTGTCTGTCTCCATTAGAGTAAAAACTCTGCAAAAGGACTAATGTGTTTCTGTTTTGCTTACTGCTATATCCTATTTCCAAGAGTAATATCTGACATAGGATACCTTCAGTTAAAAAAAAAAAGGAGTCAAAACAACATATAGCTGATGGCTTGGTTATTAATAATTGAGTTCTTTTTATGGAAGCATTCGTTTCATGAATCGATTCATCTGAAACGAAGTATCTCTTTATTAGCCATTTCCTTTTCCTGCTCTCTGTATCTGAATATATGTTTCTAGTTGGAGAACTTTTAATTTTTACTTCTGATTTTCTAGATAGCAAATGGCCTTTTTGCAAGGGTGTAGATTACTTCCCCATGATTATCACTGTTTGTCCTTTGGGGTAGGAGAATACCTCTCAAGTCATCTCTACTTGGTCTCCAAATATGGTGGGCATCTATGGATTTCTTTGTCTCTTACTTGCTTGCTTGTTTCTATCCACCATTTTCCAAGAATTTTAGGTGACCAGCTGTCTACAAACCCCAGCATCCCATGCACACTCATCTCCGTTTCTACTCTACTAATCAATCAGTATTGGGTCAACTGGAGTTCATTGAGTAAAATTGCTTATTATCTCTTTATCCCATTCCTAAAGAGAAGTAGTCCATTTCCCCAAACTCCCTTTCTGCTCAGGTAATGTTTTCCTTTGATGCTATTTTTTAGCACTGTTTCAACCAGTCTCTGTGAAGAGTCAATTCTACATATCCTCTTTACTGCCGATCATTAGAGCACAGCAACCTAGAACAAAGTAGAGGCACTTGAATTGCTGCCTGGGTTCACGAGTGAAACTAACTGTGAGGACACTCATCTTTGCCCCTCTGGGTATATTTGGAGTAGAATCAGTTTAAATGATAGGCTTCCACAGGAGAAAGGAAGACTCTTCTCTGACAATGAATTCTACATGACAGGAAGCTATGAGTGCATGACAAGTATAGTTATTTTTGATTCTTGAAAGTTGTCGTCAGAGAATTGTTAGCAAGGTAGACTTAGGGGCCAGCACTCCAGTTAATAGTTTCCTCTTCTAGACTAATTTAAGTTCCATCAGTGGATTTTAATTGCACTGATCTTTTCTGCCAGGAGTGGGGATTGTAGAAAGTAATAGCCCAATATTAAAGAATAAAGAAATCCTTCATTGGACTTCTGATTGTTTCTCAATTCTTCTTTATCTTAGGAGTGATGTATTTATTACAACATTGAAAATATATTTAGTCAAGTAAAGAAGCTACTTCTTGAAAGATGTGCTTTGAGATTGGTGTCTAGTTTTTCACATGATTTGGGTAGAGTGTAATTCTCCAAAAATTGCATAAAGATTGCATTCCTGAAATTGAGGCAATTGCCTGTGGATTTGATATGATAAGTGTCGGTTGGGGACAACACATTGATTTTCATTATAGAGCTGTAGGACCTAGGCATGCTCTGCATATCCATTTAAAGAAGAGTTGTGTTTAAAAGATGTCTTTGGGCCCTCAAAACATATGCATGTGATGCAAGATTTTTCAAATTACTTTTCTTTCTTTTTTAAAAGATTTTATTTATTTGAGAGAGAGTGAGTGAGAGCACAGGAGCAGGGGACTAGGTGCAGAGGGAGAGGGAGATGCAGACTCCCCATGAGCAAGGAGCCCGATGCAGGACTCCATCCCAGGATCCAGGGATCATGACCTAAGCTGAAGACAGACTCTTAACCAACTGAGCCACCCAGGTGCCCCTCATATGACTTTCTTAGATGAATAGATACGAATTGTTCCCAAATACCTGAACAAGATGAGATGAGAATCTCGATGATATGAATTGGATCTGAATTTGCCTTTGTGGAAGACTTAATCTAAAAATAAGTTGGTAAAAATCTCCTTGTTTTTTAACCGTAGTAGTATTTTTTTTTTGTTGAGATTGTTGTTGCATAAAGTAGGAATTAAAATATTAATTGGTGCAGTGGTACTGAATTTGATTAGTCCTCATGTGCGGGTTCTTCTTACTGTTCACCGAGCCTTTGTATCTTTAATCTGTTTGGTGAACTCCTAATAATCTTTTAGTTTCCACATGAAGCAGCAGCACTTCTATGAAATCTTTTCTCTGCTAGGCAGAGTTGGTGCTCTTCCCACTGGTCCCATTACTGCTCTGCATTACCTATTCTAGATACAGATATCTATTACGGCCATATCACGACAGATTGTACACATTTATATATCTGTTTCTTCCTTTTCTCCAGCCGATAGTGAGTTTTTCATGGGCAGAAATTGTGCTGGCTTTACTTCTTTACTTCTTTAGTATCAGCTCCTTAAATAGAACTGAGTTTATAATGGGTTCTTGAGTTGGGAAAGTAAACAATCCTAATTGTCTATATCTGCCTTTAGTTCATTTGTAATAATTCCTGCTGTTGGGCTTGGATTTGACATTGATGGTGTAAATAAAGCCAGTCGATCTGAAAATTTTATATGGATGTGCTACGTCTAATAAAAGGACTGATTAAAGATCCACCAAGTTAAATTATACAGTGTTACACTCTCTGCTGTACCAATAAGTCAATGTAAAGGGATTTTATTATACTTTATTCTGAAAAGGCAGTATCACAAGTCCTGTTTTATTAACACCTGAATATGTTATATACCTTGATATAATCATTGATTGGTTTTGAGAGGTTTTGTATGATGGAAAGGATGTAGAAGGAATCAGATTAGAAAGAGATTTTAATCTTCTTTACTTTTCCCTGTGATTTTGTAAACGTGCATCCCATACACGCCAGTAAAAATAACTCTATACCTTTATTAAAACTTCAATATCTTCATTTATATTTAGAGTGGTAGCAACATAAAATTGAAACCTGAGAGTTGTGAAAGATATAAAGTCATGTTTTAATAGAGAAACTAAATTGCTCCTTCAAAGAGCCTATAAAACTGAAAAGCATTCATTATAAATGTAATAAAAACTTATGAGTCCCATTTTATTAAAACTACACCCCGTTTCCTGAAGGGACTGGATCATTTAGAGGTAAACCAGTGACACTTTATGTCTAGCAACATCCTTTAGGTGAGATAAGATAGCTACTGAAATGAAGTTGGTGGTTTTAACATGATCCCTAATGGACATCCATTCATGTTATAAGATTAGAATTTTTATTTTAGCAGAGGTTGCAACTTCTGATGATAATGGACCCCCATCAGGTTAATAACAATAGTAAATTACTTACTTCTCTAAGTTCCTTCAAGAAACAGAACAATTATGAAAGATAAAGCTTACACTTCTACTAATTGGTGTGTTACATCATTCTATCATTCTGTGAACTTCTTTCTGAAGTCAAATTATATAGACTAACATTGTTGCAGGATAATAACTTTCTAGTGATTACCATTAGCCTTCCCCCTCTTTCAGATACAATAATATTTTTAGTGTTAAAAGAGAATCTTTCCCTTTTAGCCTCTGACTGCTTTTCAGTGCTTTTAACTTCCACGCATTTAATATTTGATTCTATTTTAGATATTCTATGGACCTCTTTTCCTATTATTTTAGTTGATTGTGGTTGTATTGTTGATAGTGGTTTTAAAGTACAAAAGGAAATATGGTAAAACGATATGTTGGCCATTTACTCTTAGTTTTAGAATCAAACAGCTTTAAATAGAGATTCTTGTATGTTTAAATGAGAGAATTGGGGGGTGGCTCACTTGGTTAAGTGTCTGACTCTTGATTTCAGCCCAGGTTGTGATCTCAGGGTCCTGGGATGCAGTGTCACATTGGGCTCTGTGCTCAGCACAGAGGCTGCTTGAGATTCTCTCTCCCCCTCCCTCCATCCCTCCCTCCTGTGTGTGCTCTCTCTCTGTGTAAAGTAAATAAATGAAATTTAAAAATAAATAAATAAAAATCTTTGAAAAATGAGAGAATCAAGGTATTTGAATTAATATACATTTGTCATATTGATTTATTTAGAAAATAAGGCAAGATTTCTGGAAATGGTGGCAGAGAAAAAAATGTGTATTCTAATTTATTTCTTGAAACACACCCACATGTAAATGAATGCAGAATTATGGAAGAAATGGGCAAAAATTATATCATCAACAAAGCTAGGGAACAATTATAATTCCAAGACACAGTCATTAACATATTTGTCACGTTCAGGGGAATTTGGACCACAATGGGGGAGGACATGGAGAGCTAAAACATACTTTTCCAGACCTTTGCCAGTTTGTACATACCTTTGGAAAAGCACGTACTCTCTTCTCAGACATTCACTTTAGTACTTGGTACCATGGAAAGTACTGAAGAGGTTGCAAAGAAAAGTAAGAGTGTACTTTCAAGGATCTTATAGTCTAAAGAGGAAAAAATATAACAAGGACATACAATTATAAGGACAGATATAATATTATGGGAATATAAGGTCCTACAGTGAATGGGTTCCTGTAGCAGATGAGGACTGGGGTGGAGGGCAGGGGAGGCTATTATGATGTAGCATATATAAAAGTGTCAAAAGGAAGATAAAGTTCCAGTAGCTAATGATGGAAGAATTGATTATGCTGGAAGTAGTAAGAATGAAGGCAGAAACCTACAGTGCATATTTAGGGAATACTTACTGATTCTAGCCTGGTTCCTGTATGAGCTACAAGCTGAAATGGAAGCATCATGGCTTCCTAATGAGCTATGGTTAACTGGAGTGACCCAGCACTGTCACTTTGAATTTGTCATCTCAGTTAAGCCACACAGTAACCCTATGAGATAATCAGTACTTGTACAGGTTAGGAAAACAAGACTCAGAGACAACTTGCCTGACGTTACTCTGCCATTGAATGGTTGAGCCAGGGATATGAACACAGAAATTTCTGATTCAAGTACTCACTCACTGTATTGGATGATTCTGTGGGTGGGTCTGGAGCTGTACTTAGAGAAATCATCATGTCAGGCCAAACTGTCAGTCATTTGTGAAGAGGAGAGAGAACATTATTTTTTCCTTCTCCTTCTTCCCCTTTTCCCTCTCTTCCTCCATCTCTGTTTCTTCCTCCTCCCCCCTCCTCTCCTCTTTTTTCAAAATGAGTAAAAAGAAGGTTTTGTTTATTCTCCTGTTAGTAATTGCATTCTTGTGTCCTGGAGGATAAGAAAAGAATACTTGCCTCAAAATGCTTTGGAATTATTGGAGAAAAATTTTAATAATAACCTAAGTATCCCTAATGTTGGCTTTTCTACATAATCTCCATTATTCTGTGCAATGTCATCTGTCTACTGATTTCAAAATTATATTTAATCAGCATTTTTTCCTTTTTGTTGGTTTTGTTTGTTACTGTAAGGCAGATATTTGCCTCTAAAGCCCTGCTAACATGTGACGATTCCAAAGTATGAAGAACCTTTTAATTTGAAAAACAGCGGCTTTGTGTCCAGGAAATTTTCAGGGAAGGAAATTACTTTAGACTTTTGAGACTGCAATTTCAGCATTAGAATTGGGCCAATTTATCATTTGATAGAATATAATGGTACTGAGTAAAGTTCTAGTTCTGGTAGGTTTTTAAACATGATTATTTTCCCTATCCTTCCAGCTGATCCCTCCTTTATGGTTTGTTGGAATTGGTTCTCATATTTCATTTTTAACCGACGGTATATTCCACCTCAGTCTGCTGAAGCCCATTTCTGCAATTATGTTTATCTTTGTTTGCCTTTTTAAAGATTTATGAAGATTTCTTTGTCAGATAATTAGCTTACAAATACTTGGTTTATTTACAAAGTAACTTATTGGCTTATTGGATCTTCATTACAGTTTCTGTATTTATTTCCTCGACATTTTCAGTATTTTTAGGTCTCAGGTCATGTAAAATAATATCCCATTATTTCAAGAAGTCTGTGTGAAATCTGGAAACTTAAGGAAGCTTTGTGATAGTGAAAATCTGGAACTAACCTCATAAGAATGATATAAATTGTGAAATACTACTTTGGTGAAATGCTACGCAGCCATGAAAATCAGTAAGTGAGTTTTGTATGTACCACCAAAGATATCTCAGATAAATGAGTGAGTCAGAAAAAGTAAAATTTGAGTGCTGTGAAGTGTGTAACCTGGTGATTCACAGACCTGTATCCCTGGGACTAAAATACCTTACCTATTTATACAAAAATTAAAAAATTAAAAAAAAACAAAAATCATTTTTGAAAGGAAAGCCCTAATAAAATTGCATATATGTTTATAAAAAAAAGAAAAAGTAAAATTTAAAATGCAAATATTATGAGAATATTTATGTATAGATAGAGCTATATAGATACAACATAGATATGGAACTTTTTTTTTAATGTCCAAGGAACAATTAGCAAATAACTTACTTCTGGGGAAAGAAACTGGGAAAAATGAGTAGGAATCGTATTTTCATATATTCATCCTCTATTTCTGTACGCTGATTTGCTTTTTCTTTCTTTTTTTTCCTTTTTTTTTTCCTCTCTCCCTCTCTGTCTCTCTTTATTTTTCAAAGAGCAGGTATTCTTCTAAACCAAAAAGCTTTTTTTGAAACATACCCATTAGTTAGAAAATAAGAATATGAGACTTTTTTTGGTGTCCTCCATAACCTTTTTTGAATGAAAATTCATTATCTTCTAATATTTACAATGATTATAAGAAAGCTGTAGGGAAGAGCACCACACCGTTTTTTGTTTAAAACTTCTAGTGTTGAATGGGTCATTTTATTGAACTTTTACCCCCAGTTTGGTTTTGTGGTATGATTCTGAAAATGAAGAGCAGGGCAATCTTCACTTGTGTGGTGCTACATAAAAGCTTCCTACTACAGTGCATTTTGTTCTTTTGAGTGAACAATGTAAACATTTATTTCATTCTAAACATTAAGTATCTTTTTTTATTAACATATAATATATATTTTTTAAAAATTAACATATATTCTTTGCCCCAAGGTCTGTGAATCATCAGGCTTACACATTTTAAAGGGTTAAGTATCTTGATCGTATAGTTTTTGTAGTGCCATAGTTAAACATGGTTTGAGAAATTAGTTTCAACTGCACGTTGCAGGATTTTATTCCAGTTCCCAAAGTAAATTTATAGATTTGGAGAGAACTCAGATAAACTGCTCTGAGTATGTTGCCTTTAATTTATATTTTTCTGATAATTTCTAAACACCAAATCCATAATGTTTGGAAGGAACATGGATTTTGAAATCATATATACTTGTGAAAAGGTGCTCATTGAATAATTAAATAAAAATAAATGAGATAACATGTGTTAAAGCATCCTGAAGAAGGACTGGGTCACATGATAGATCTTCAGAAAACTATTTGTATGTGTCTATTTAAAAAAATAAAAATACCTTCATAGTTATACGATAAAGGAAGGTAATATAGTAATTGGTGAAGTGATGCAATTGTAATTTTACCTTGAATTTTGATTCCTGACTTTGAATATATTGATTCTTTACTCTGGATTTAGGAGGCTCTCATATTCTCCCAGCCTGTCTCATTTTTAGTCCTTGCAACTGGATGCTTTTGTGAAATTAGTCTTCAGAAGCAACTGATAATGTCAGTCCAGTGTGTAATGAGATCATAGAAACTGGCAACACTTGAAGCAGAACTGATAAGCTAAAAAAAAGTTTGTTTCTAGCCTCTCATCCCATCTTCCAAAGATACAAATGGGATTTAGGTTTCCACTGTCCTTATTACTTTAAATTAGAGTAAATGGTGTTAATCCAAATATTTAATAAAGTCTTTGTAATTCTATGTAAGTGTAAATGAAAGCCAAAAATCTATGACTAGGGTGTATCTTTCCTATACTTTGCAATGTAAGTTTTAAGTAATGTCTATTATACCTTTAGATACTAACATATTAAATAACAGCAAACATTAGCAGTTTGGTGTTACTTTAAAAGAATTTATTCTTTTTTAATAATTCACTAAAATGCATTATTCAAAGATTGTTATACCTATAAAAGATATAAATAATATATTCCTGCTGAGGGAATAGAACCTCCGAAAATGAGTGAAAAATGTTTTATTACAAGTTTTTGGATATCCTAAGTGTATAGCAAGGTCAACACTTTGGTGTTTGCATGCTAAATGTAATTACAGAAGCTGATACTGTCTGGAGCTAGGCAGATACTTTCTGTGTAAGTGGTTTTGTAATTTGTAATGTATGGTTTGAAATAATGCCAAATGTGCCTACCTCACAGAGTTGGTGAGAATAATTTATAAAAGAAATTTTATAAAGAAGATAATGTATGTTTCAGGTATTACCTTTAATTTAGAAACAAATACTGATTAATATTTTTGTTAGCTGCAATGGATTTATTGAATAGTGAAGAAACAAGTACTATTCATTTTAAACATTTATCGAGACTTGCTGTGTACTGGACATTGTGCAGGGCAGTGGGCATGCTGATAAAAATGATGTTGGAGTTCATAGGTATTAAAAAGGAGAGAGCATTAAAAAGAAATAATTATGACACATAGTAACAAATATTACACAGAGGTGTAGGGGTAAAAAGGGGGGATTGATTCTGCTGGGGATCTCAGGAATCCTTCCCAAAGGCTATCCTTGAAGTAGGATAAATAAGAGCATTAACAGAGCTGAACAGTAATGGTTATCACAGATAGACTGGAATTAGGTAACTATTCTAATATCGAAAGAATACTAAATGTGGAAGGGGAACAATAGTGAGCTCATTAAGTGTTTACTGAACAGGTCCAAGGAACAAGTCGCTGTGTTAGCCACCGAGGGGCTAGAAAGCTGGAAAAGGCGGGTGTCTGCCCTGGAGGCACTCATGGTCCGGTCTGTGTGCACACCGAGAGCTGTGCACAAAGCAGGTGTCAAGGAAAGGCACTGTGGGAACTTCGTGCCATCTATCCCGGCCACCGTGTGACTGCTAAGTCCCAAAGAGACAGCTATGACTTTATAAGTAAGTTAGCTTCTTGAATACTGAGTTAAAAATGGATTCACATGTAAGAAGAGAGAAATTTTAAGAAATCAATAATAGTTTAAAATCACATATGTGACATAGCCTTGAAGATTCAGAGTAAGAGGGCAAGATACAGTTTAAATAATGGCAAGTAGACCCGTAGCGTGGTCAAAGTAAGTGTTATAAAGTAAAATAGTAGGTACCAACAAGTTACGTCAAAAGGGATCTGAACAACACTCTCCTAGAAATGCTGCTAGCTAACCCAT
>PISX010025052.1:0-26677 GCA_004024625.1 Mellivora capensis
ATGAGTTTCCTTAAAAGAAAAAAAAAAGGGAACTTATTTTAAGAAAGTGCCAACTAGTCACTCTCAAAAAAATCCAGAACTTGTTTCATATTTGCTCATATTCTATGATTTAGAATTTCACATTATATTTATTTTTTTAATTTTCTCCTTCACACTGTGTCATGTATTGAAACTTATTTAAAAGAGAACATGAACTTCATCCTAATTTAAGATACTGAATGTCCATACTATTCTCTGGAGGCACCAGGCCAGCTTGTTATAATATGGACATGGAGATCAAATTGAAACAGCATCTCAAAAATGCAATTTGTAGCTGAACACAGCACCCAGTGTGGTCTGTGTTTTTATTTCAGTAGCACTCATGTCAGGGCTAGAAGACATATTCTTTCCTTGGTTTGTTAAGTCTGCCAAAATGTCATTCTTGTCAAAGTGTCTACAGATGCCCAAAGTAGATTTAAAAATATAGGCTCATGGAAAATTGCTGTTAATATTATTTAGTTTTTGAAGTCAAGATTCTTTTCTTTACAAGCATTTTGGTTTTTGTCATACCTCAGCATGAATAGTTCTATGAGTGCCTTTCATAAAGGAGCTAATTTGTTGAAATATCGTCACACAACTAGTAATTACACATTAAGATTATCCCCCAAATCTTCCAGGGCACTAAGGGTCATGCGGGTTAGCTAATGAGTCAGACTCTTTTAAAAAAATTCATTTGTCATGCTTATTAGAATGAACCTATATTCATTTATTACCTAGTACAAATCCTTTGCACATCAAGCCCAGAGCATAAAATTAAAATTGCATGAAACTTTGATCTCCTTTTTCATTAATCATGCTAGATAATTATACACAGGTGTCAGCCTCTATCTAATGGCAGATGCTTTCTGACCCCCAAAATAATGCTGAATATTTGCTGTGTATACTTAAAAGGGAACTGGGATGTGCATCATACAAACCATACTCCTTTTATTATATCATGAGTTGAAAATTTTACCTGCATTATACTTAGAGATAACTTTAGTTGGGAATATCTGACAGCTATTCCAAGGATAATGAATTTAAGGGCTTAAAAGAAAAAAGGATTTAAAAAGTGTAAAAATAGATCAAATTAATTTTTAAATTAAATTAAATGTCATTTAGATAATGTTGCAAGACCTTCATTTGAAATTCTTTGTTTAGTTTATTAATACATTACCTAAAATAAATAACCAAATAGTGATCATTCTATAATTCTCTAATCACACAGTATTGCATCTAGTAAAATATACACACACAATGCCAATGGCATAATGCCACTTAAACAGTGTTCTGTAGGGGTGCCTAGGTGGCTTAGTCGTTTGAGTGTCTGACTCTTGATTTCTGGCTCAGGTCAGATCTCAGGGTAGTGAGGTAGTACCCCACATCGGGCTCTGTGCTGGGCATGGAGCCTGCTTAAGACTCTTTCTTCCTTTGTCTTTCTTCCTCTGTCCCTCCCCCCAACCCCCACTCACAATCTTTCTCTCAAATAAATAAATAAATAAATGAAAGGAAAGAATAAAGAGTGTTATGTAGTGACCATTAAAAAAGTTCTGTGCAATCAAGGGTAGTCATGAGAATGTCTTCAGACCACTGACTTCCCATTAGTTTATCTTTATATTTTTTTAAGATTTTATTTATTTATTTGAGAGAGAGAGAGAGATCCTGAGTGTCAGAGAGAGAAAAGGAGCAGAGGGTAGGAGCAAAGGGAGAGGGAGAAACAGACTCCCTGTTTAACAGGGATCCCAAGGTGGGGCTCCATCCTAAGATTCTGAGATCATGCCCTGAGCCCAAGGCAGACACTTAACCAACTGAGCCACTCAGGCACCCCTACTTAGTAACTTTAAATGCCTATTCTCATTTAATTTTCAGATGCCTCCAAGAGGGTCCAGATTCTACTAAGGTAGAGTATAACATATAAATTATATGTGCTTTATTTATTGTTTTTTTTTTCTTTTTCTAGGAATGCCAAAAATTAGAACCTGTTACTGATATCAAAGATGAATTAAAAATTCCAGATATTTAAGCAAATATGAAAACAATGGTTTTAGAAAAAAATAAAAAAGTTAGTGAGTTTAGAATTGATCAGCAAAACTTATCATTTTTTTTTGAGATTTTATTTTTCCTTTTGCATAGAAAGAGAGAGAGAGCACAGGCAGGGAGAGCCACAGAGGGAGATGGAGAAATAGGTTACCTGCTGAACAGGGAGCCTAAGGAAGGGCTGGACCCTAGGAACCTGAGATCATGACCTAAGCCAAAGGCAGATGCTTAACCAACTGAGCCACCCAGGTACCCTGATCAGCAAAACTTATTATTGTTATTTTAATTTGCTTGACACATATATCCAGTGTGCTAGATATGTAATGTTGAAAACAGCCTTATTATAATAGTATAAATTGTATAATTACACAGTAAATCAAGAGTGATTTACAGAACATTAACTATTTGTAGATCACTGTGTCAGATCCTGGAGATAAGAAATAAAAGAGAATTCCTGGTCTCAAGGAGCTCAGGAACTACTGGGAAAAGGAGATTAGCAAAGCAATAATTCCAATGATGTGGTTTTCATGGACTGCTATTGGTACTCAGAAAAGAGGCTCCCAATCACAGATGGGGGAAGGTCAGGAATGATCTCAGAGAAAAGTAAGTCTGGGGACATTTGGGTGGCTTAGTTGGTTAAGTGACTGACTTGATTTTTGGCTCAGGTCATGATCATAGGGTCTTGAGATTGAGCTCTGAGTTGGGGCTCTGTACTGGGCATGGAGCCTACTTGAGATTCTCTTTCTCAGAGAAGAGTCAAGATGGCAGAGGAGTAGCAGGCTGAGATAACATCAGGTAGCAGAAGTTCAGCTAGATAGTTATCAAACCATTCTGAACACCTATAAATCCAACAGGATATCAAAGAGAAGAAGAGCAGCAATTCTAGAAACAGAAAATCAACCACCTTCTGAAAGGTAGGATCTGCGGAGAAGTGAATCTGAAGCGATAGGAAGATAGACCACGGGAAGAGTAGCTGGCTCCCGGCAAGCGGCAGAGCAACAAGCACAAAATCAGAACTTTTGAAAGTCTTCTGCTCCACTGAGGAACATTGTTCCAGAGGCTAAGCAGGGGTGGAGCCCTCACGGGGAAAGCATGGTCTCAGGTCCTTCGGGGTCACAGAAGGATCGGGGATGTCTGAGTGTATCAGAGTTTTCAGGTATTATAGCAGGGAAGTCAGCTACAGAGACAGAGCTGAAGAGCGCTCTTAGCTTGGGATTACATCAAACTGTGATCCGTGGCACAGTCAGACCACTGCTCTTCGACCAGGGAACCCACAAGTGGCAGATCCAGGGAGACCAACCCCTGGAAGAGTGGCAGGAATCTGCTGAATTTGATGACTCCAAATGGGGCTGTTGCCAGAAACAGAAATGCTCATTCACAGGCCAGGTGAGCTCGGAGCACAGCCGGAGACCAGGGAAATGGCAAAGACCCAAATAAATAAAATCATGAAAGAAAGGGGAGAGATCACAACTTTGACAATCTGGAAGAAATGAATGCATTCCTAGCGCCTTATAAACTACCACAAATGAACCAGGATGAAATAAAAAACCTGAACAGACCCATAACCAGTAAGTAATTGAAGTAGTCATCAAAAATCTCCCAACAAACAAGAGCCCAGGGCCAGACGGCTTCCCAGAGGAATTCTACTAAGCATGTATAGAAGAATTAATTCCTATTCTCCAGAAACTGTTCCAAAAAAAAAAAAAAAAGAAGGAAAACTACCAACTCATTTTATGAGGCCAACATTACCTTGATCTGAAAAGCAGACAAAGACCCCATCAAAAAAGAGAATTATAGATCAATATCCTTGATGAACACAGATGTAAAATTTCTCACCAAATACTAGCCAATAGGATCCAACAGTACATTAAAAGGACTATTCACTATGACCAAGTGGGATTTATTCCAGGGCTGCAAGGTTGGTCAACATCTGCAAATCAATCAATGTGATACAATACATTAATAAAAGAAAGAATAAGAACCATATGATACTCTTAATAGGTGCTGAAAAAGCATTTGACAAAGGACATCATCCTTTCTTGATCAACTCTTCAAAGTGTAGGGATACAGGGTACATACCTCAATATCATCAAATCCATCTATGAAAAACCCACTGCGAATATCATTCTCAAGGGAGAAAAACTGAGAGCTTTTCCGCTTAGGTCAGGAACACGGCAGGGATGACCATTATCACCACTGCTATTCAACATAGTACTAAAAGTCCTGGCTTCAGCAATCAGACAACACAAAGAAATTAAAGTCATCCAAATCAGCAAAGAAGAAGTCAAACTATCACTCTTTGCAGGCTATATGATACTTTATGTGGAAAACGTAAAAGACTCCACTCCAAATCTGCTAGAACTTGTACAGGAATTCAACAAAGTGTCAGGATATAAAATCAATGCACATAAATCAGTTGCATTTCTCTACACCAACAACAAGACAGAAGAAATAGAAGTTAAGGAGTCAATCCCATTTACAATTGCACCCAAAACTATAAGATACCTAGGAATAAGCCTATCCAAAGAGGCTAAAAATCTATACTCAGAAAACTATAAAGTTCTCATGAAAGTAATTGAGGAAGACACAAAGAAATGGAAAAATGTTCCATGCTCACAATTTGGAAGAACAAATATTGTGAAAATGTCTATGCTACCTAAAGCAATCTACATGTTTAGTGCAATCCCTATCAAAATACCATCCATTTTTTTTTCAAAGAAATGGAGCAAATAATCCTAAAATTTATATGGAACCAGAAAAGACCCCAAATACCCAGAGGGATGTTGAAAAAGAAAGCCTAAGTTGGTGGCATCATAATTCCAGACTTCAAGCTCTATTGCATAGCTATCATCATCAAGACAGTATGTTATTGGCACAAAAACAGGCACATCGATTAGTGGGACAGAATAGAAAGCCCAGAAATAGACCTCCAACTCTATGGTCAACTAATCTTTGACAAAGCAGGAAAGAATGTCCAATGGAAAAAAGACAGTCTCTTCAACAAATGGTGTTGGGATAATCAGACAGCCATGTGCAGAAGAATGAAACCATGCCATTTCCTTACACCACACACAAAAATACACACTAAATGGATGAAAGACCTCAATGTGAGAAAGGAACCTGTCAAAATCCTTGAGGAGAACACAAGCAGCAACCTCTTCCACCTCAGCCGCAGCAATTTCTTCTTAGTAACATCGCCAAAGACAAGGGAAGCAAGGGCAAAAATGAACTATTGGGACTTCATCAAGATCAAAAGCTTTTGCACAGCAAAGGAAACAGTCAACAAAACCAAAAGACAACCGACAGAATGGGAGAAGATATTTGCAAATGACATATCACATAAAGGGCTAATTTCAAAAATCTATAAAGAACTTATCAAAATCAACACCCAAAGAACAAATAATCCAATTAAGAAATCGTCAGAAGACATGAACAGATATTGCTGCAAAGAAGACATCCAGATGGCCAACAGACATATGAGAAAGTGCTCCACATCACTCGGCATCAGGAAATACAAATTAAAACCACAATGAGATACCACCTCATGCTGGTCAGAATGGCTAAAGTTAACAAGTCAGGAAATGACAGATGCTGGCAAGGATGCAGAGAAAGGGGAACCCTCCTACACTGTTGGTGGGAATGCAAGCTGGTTCAGCCACTCTGGGAAACAGCATGGAGGTTCCTCAAAAAGTTGAAAATAGAGCTACACTATGACTAGCAATCACACCACTGGGTATTTACCCTAAAGATACAATTGTAGTGATCTGAAGGGGCACATGCAAAGGAATGTTTATAGCAGCAATGTCTACAATAGCCAAACTATGGAAAGAACCTAGATGTCCATCAACAGATGAATGGATAAAGAAGAGGTGGTATATATATACAATGGAATACTATGCAGCCATCAAAATAAATGAAATATTGATGTTTTCAACAATGTGGATGGAACTAGAGGGTATTATCCTGAGTGAAATAAGTCAATCAGAGAAAGACAATTATCATATGATCTCCCTAATATGAGGAAGTTGAATGGCAATGTGGGGGTTTGGGGGTAGGGAAGGAAAAAATGAAACAAGATGGGATCAGGAGGGAGACAAACCATAAGAGAGAGAGAGGGAGAGCATAAGCAGGCAGAGGCAGAGAGAGGACCAGGCTTCCCACTGAGAAAGGAGCCCAATGTGAGACTCGATCCCGGGACCCTGGGGGACCAGGCTTCCCACTGAGAAAGGAGCCCAATGTGAGACTCGATCCCAGGACCCTGGGATCATGACCTGAGCTGAAGGCAGCCACTTAACTGACTGAGCCACCCAGACGTCCCACCATAAGAGCCTCTTAATCTCACAAAACAAACTGAGGATTGCCGGGGGGTGGGGGAGTGTAGGGAGAGGGTGGTTGGGTTATGGACACTGTGGAAGGTATGTGCTATGGTGAGTGCTGGGAAGTATGTAAGCCTGATGATTCACAGACCTGTACCCCTGGGGCTAATAATGGCTGGAGATGCAGAGACCATATCATTAAGAGTTTCATTTTTGGATTAATTATTCAAAAAAAAACAAGGGATTCTGAACCACTTCAGACAGGCTAGTGAACATGGTACATTCTGACTTTTTGTGTTAGAAAGCCCACTCTGGGGGTGCATGGGTGGGTCAGTCTGTTAAGCATCTGCCTTTGGTTCAGGTCATGATCTCAGAATCCTGAGATCAAGCTCCACATCAGGGTCCCTGTTCAGTGAGGAGTCTGCTTTTCCCAATCCCTCTGCCCCTCCCAGTGCTTATGAGCACGCTCTTTCTCTCTCTGTATCAAAAAATAAATAAAACCTTTAAATATAAATAAATAAAAACTTAAAAGAAAAATTTCCCCAGGACTGAAAAGAGATCCCCTTTTACTTAAAGGAATTTAGCTAAGTGGTTCTGGGTCTAACTCCTTCATGAGATGGCAGCCAAGACATTGGTCAGAGCTGCAGTTATGATAGTTTGAGGTAGAGGATCTGCTTCTGTGTCCCCTGCTTGTGGAAATGGCAAGACCAGAGAGGAAATGGTCACAGCATGCATTTTGGTAGATAAAACTAAAAGCAATTTTGAGACAAGTTGTCTGTACTGCAAGGGTGGCCCCCTTGGCCCGAGGGAATTGTGTGGGCAAGGACTGCAAATGTTCTAGCAGAATGGTTAAACTGATGTCCCAACAATTAGAGAATACCACTCCATTGTTTGACAATGTTTCCACCTTAGTAACTTTGAAATGATCTTCAGGGAAATCCTGAAAACAAGTAAGTTTAAGTTTACCGCAACTCTAATTTTTTTATCATTAAATTCATCATCAAAAATTTCATTTTGTTTGTAATATTCCCAATGACACTATTCTGGAATATCTATAAACTGGCAGCTTTGGTTGTACTCTTTATAGAGAAGGTCTGGAAGATAGTCTGACACACATATACTGAGCAACTTTTCACAAGAATTAGGGCACATGAGGGGCACCTTGGTGGCTCACTTGTTTAAGCAGCTGTCTTTGACTCAGATCATGATCCCAGGGTCCTGGAATTGAGCCCTACATCAAGCTCCCTGCTCAATGGAGAGCCTGCTTCTCCCTCTTTCTCTGCTGCTACAGTGGCTTGTGTGCTCTTTCTCTCTCTCTCTGTGAATTAAATAAATAAAATCTTAAAAAAAATTAGGTCACATGGGCTTCTTCTTCAATCAACTTTAGGAAAACTTTGCATGTTTAAATGCAGTTCTTTGTCCACTGTTGTTACGTAATCCTGGTTTCTCATTAGGCCATTAATTATCTTTGTTTAAATCTGTCCTTGGACTCATATAGGAACATATGATAAACAATAAAATATTTTTCATTAGTTTGAAATGTAAATTCACTATTGATTCAGATCTTACAGTTGAAGGAAAACTATGACAGCTTTATAGGCTTTTAAAAAACATAGTTCATAACATATCTCTGTTTTCAGCTTCTTCAGTGTTTTCCAGATTTCTCTTTAGAATTCTCAAGTTTTATCTGAAGATCCCAAGTACTAAGTTCAAAGAAGAAGAAGATAGTCATTCATTCATGCATACATTCATTCATTTTATGAATGGATATTAATGAGAATATCCTATGTGTCAGGTGCTATTGTAGGAAACTACAGAAAATGTTGGACGAGGTAAGCGAGGTCCTTGTGTCTTGGAACTTACATTATTATGAGGGATATAGACAATATATAGTTGGATGGAGTGATATAATGCATGTAAAGCACTTATCACGTGGCCTGGCACATAATAAGAGCTCTCTATATTATTGTTATCATTATTTATTATGACAGCTGTTATTAGATGGGTGCAGTTAGACTGTCTCTTTGGACATTCACTATGTTGCTTTTGGGGTCAGGCTCCCTACAGTTGTTGTAAATTTAGATAAAGTCACTAAAATCATCAGTCTCAGAAACTACCTTGGTGTTTGGCATCAGAAGACTCTGTTTTGGATGAAGTTCTGACCTGGCTCTGTAGTCTGAGTCTAAATTGAAGAAGGTATTGCCAGTAATCACTTCCCATTGCCCTGGAGCCACATTTCCATCATTTAGAATGCATCATTAAAATTTTTTTCTTTACTGTTTCCCTTCATCATTAGCATGATATGTCAAAACAGACAGAGCATATCAATCATTTCTTGGAGAAATTCAATAACGATTTTGTGTGTAATGAAAATGATTACTAGGTTGATAGCAAATTTACTATTGACAGTGTGATATGACAGTTGTCTCACATGGTACAAGTGTTAAATGAATCTGAAAGGAAAGCTGAGATGCCAGTATAAGTAGCAATGAAAGATGAACGTTTATTCATAAAGCTGTAACATATGATCAAATATTTATCATCCTGGTAAGTATTTAAGGATCTAGATGGGAAAATATCAACAAAGAGTTCCTAGAACATAGACAAGACCATGTAGCCTAATCTCTTAGTCATGGATATTAATATTAATAATAAGAGATACTGTTGGGTTTATCTGGTATCTCAACTTTCATCTCTGTTTAGCTTTTAATTTTATCAACTTAGTTGTCCATTCAGTCATTAAGATCACTAAATTTAGTGATAACAGTCCCCATATGTGGGGACTATTATGAAATTGTCATTTTGTATATAGTCAAGAAGGAACATTTAACCTATTTTTATCTATTGTCATCATGATTTAATAAAAGAAAGGGTATTCTAAATACGAAAAAGGCAGAAAGGGCATAATATCAGAATAAAAGAGTTCTACAAATGAATAAAGTTAATTTTATTAAAAAAAACTCTCTAAACTTTATTTTTCTCATTTTCTAGGCACCCTGGGACAAGCTGTTACAGATTGGGACTAGCCAAATATTATTCTTTAGTGATTTTATATAAATTTATTGAGCCTTCTTAGCATGGTTTGTGAGGACTGGTACCACAGCAAATTCTTCTTGTTCTCCCTTGTCAGTGCCCACATGCACTGGACTTAGAGAAAAGGCTCAGTGAGATTGTAATACACTACACTTCACTATAGGAATATTCTACTAATAAGAGCTGCGTGAAATCAGAAAGGCTCACTTGTGTGTCAGTAAGTTGTATGTCATTAGAGATTGTCAGGCAAGACTGAATGATGTACCAGGAAGGACTGAAAGGGCATTTAAAAAAATCTGTTCTTAATCTAGAAAATAGATCTTGAGGAAAGAGTTAAAGTGTTAATGCTTTATTTGGGAGATGCCAAACTAGGGCTGAGAGAGGGAGGAAAAGGGCTGGTGAGGCAAGCAGGGCTGTGAAGCACTGAGAAATCAGGTTTCATTTTACAAGAGACCTCAAAGAGATATAGTTGGGTGCTTCATAGTGAGTCTTTTTTTGTGTAAAGGAATTTTCAGGATTGGTTTAAAGAGAAATTGTGCCTAAATTAGTTTGTGGGAACAAAATAAATAGAGGAATTATAGGTCAAACTTGCTCTGTGAATAAAATCCACTGCACTTCTAACTTTTACCATCCAGCACCTCTAAAAGCTGCTGTGTGTCAAATCCCATACCTGTGTGTGATGTCTGTCTAAATCTGGAAGTGGTGGAAAACAGTCTGTAAGTCCATGTGGTCAACCATGTTGCTTTTAGGTGGCCAAAGGTGAGAAGCAGCGAGGACTCCAGAGCATGTGGCTTGTTGCTATCAAGTGGAAGAATCCTTTGGACACAAGCAGTGATTGCTGAGGTACACAGAGCAGCTGAGGGTCTGGGAGACAGATGTCTCTGAGGGATCCTGGGGAGGTATATAAAAATCTGTGTCTGATATAGTTTCATGTATAGAAGGTTGAACTAGACCCATGTTTTCCAATGTCTATTATGAGTATCATTTGTGGTAGAGAAGATAATTTTAGGTGGATTGTGAATGAAGAAATCTTAAATGTTAGGTGTGTATTAAGACACACACCTAATGTGTATTAGGTTTAATGTGTATTAGGGCAAAATAGCTAGTACTTTAACAGAATGTTATATGTTATAATATATTCAAAGCAAAAATGTAGATTTTCTCTTGAACATAAACCTAAAAAAGTGCCTATTTTAAAAATTTATTTATTTATTCATTTATTTGTTTGTTTATGTATTTATTTATTTTTGAGAGAGTGAGAGAAAACATGAATGAGCATGGGGAGGAGGGTCAGAGGGAGAGGAAGAGGGAGAGGAAGAGGGAAAGGAAGAGAGAATCTTAAATAGGCATGTAGCCCAATGTGGGGCTTGATCCCACAACCCTGAGATCATGATCTGAGCTGAAATTAAGAGTTAGATGTTTAATTGACTGAGCCACCTAGGCACCCCTTGAATATAAACATTTAAAAACAAAAATAAAGGTCAGTTGTTAGTAAAATATTAAGTAAATGAAAATATTTATTATATGCAGGATGTGACAAAAGTTGTAGAATGATTAAAGTTTAGAAATACCACACTAGATGATTCTTCCAACTTCAGTGTCCATGATTTAATGAATGCTATAGAACTTTGCCTTAGTGGTTATAAGAGCTGCAAAGATACTGAAAACACTGGGCCCCAGTTCTCAGTGTGTGAATTGCTTTGGGTTGGATTTGATTTTAGAACCCAATACTTTTTCTCAATAAATCTCTGCTAGCTTCTGCTAGCTGATTTTATAGTGCCCCATTTTCTTCTTTCATTAAATATTTATTTTCTCCAGTCCCTTAAAGTGGGAAAAATAAAGTAAGCCTAATAGTCATTTGTAGTGGTACTTATTTCTGCTCTCCATTCTGAAGCATTACCACTAACCAAGATAATTCATCTTCATCCTTCATTAGAGTGTGTTATTCACTGAAGTAGTTTATGACCAAATAGAGTTGCTGGTCTTGCAGATTCTGTTTGGGGTGGTACTGAATCAAATGTGTTCTTGATGTCTAGATAAATCATGTCTTAGATTTTCTTGGTTGAATTTGTGTTAATTTCCAAATGGCAAAAGAGTTGAAGCCTTACTTGGGGGAAAAAACATGTATGTGGACACTCTGATTCAGGTGGTTTCTTATTAAATGCATCCTACCTTAAGTACACTTTTAAATGAGTAATTAAAAGCTATTATTCTTCTCAGCGAAACTAAGAGCCAAAATGTATGAAAAGATGAAGGCATATGTTTGATGACTGCATTTTTAAAATTCTTGTAAGAATGTAAAATGGAGACAGAAAAGCACTGCCAAGATAGAACTATTAAAAATAAAAAAGAACTGGATCTGGGACGTTTTTGTCAAGCTGTACACTCCCTATAGACTATAGACAGTGCTTTTGATAAAATTTAAAAAAATGATTGCAGGGATCCCATCCCAGCTTCTTTACAGGTGATTTTCATTTGTTCCTTAATAAAATTTTGAGAGGATGTTCTCTTGATGACAATGCTGAAAAGGTAGCAATGATAATAGCTATTATTTATTAAAACACCCATATACTAGATGCTGGTAGTACACACATTGTATGCATTACTTTGTTTGGTTTTCATTATAACTCCATGAAATGGTTATTAATATTTCCATTTTAGAAAGAGGAAAATAACACTAATTAACTTGCCTAAAGTAGCACAATTGGGATTTGAGTTTTGTTTGTCTGTAAAGCCTGTACTTTTAATCACTATGCTGTTTGTACAAAGACTATAGCCAGAGAAAACAAGAGATGATTAGATCAGCCTGAGGTGTATCAATCTGGTCATAAAACAAGCAAGAGATTGGGGTACCTGGGTGGCTCAGTGGGTTAAAGTCTCTGCCTTGGGCTCAGGTCATGATCCCAGGTCGAGCCCCATATCGGGCTCTCTGCTCGGCAAGGAGCCTGCTTCCTCCTCTCTCTCCGCCTGCCTCTCTGCCTACTTGTGATCTCTCTCTGTCAAATAAATAAATAAAATCTTTAAAAAAATAAGCAAGAGATTTGAAAGTGAGTAATAAGTAAATAAAATTATTAAAAAATGATGCTGCCAATCCAGAGTGATCTTCCCTTTGAAAAATGACTCGAGTGAGAATTCTGTGTAACTTTTTGGGGTAACTTTTCTTTTTCTCCTTATTACACCTTTTTTTAAAGGTTTTATTTATTTGTTAGAAAGAGACAGAGCAAGTGAGAACAAGCAAGGGGAGAAGCAGGCAGTGGGAGAAGCAGGCTTCTTGCTGAGCAGGGAGCCTGATATGGGATTCGATCCCAGAACCCTGGGATCATGACCTGAGCTGAAAGCAGATGCTTAACAGAATGAGCCCCTCAGGCTTCCACCTTATTACTCTTCTTGGACTGGATTGAATATTTAAGGAATTACTAACAACTCACCCATAATTACTCACAATCTGTTTAAATAGTCAAATCTGTCATGATGGGTGACATGTTAGGAAGATACAGTTCTGAAGAAACTCTGGATCCAGAAATTAAAGATGGATCTCATTTTTCTCTACCTCTTTGCTCAGGAGGGTATGAATAAATTGAGCTCCTCAGATCTGTGAGAATGAATGGAGATTATTTCAATTTTGAAAAAAGATATAAGATCAGAGTCCTAGGAAGGAGACATGGAAAGAACAGTTACTCTGAGAATGACTCCTAAGAAAAGACCATAATATTAATAGACCCAAATTAAGATCAGTATAACCTGATAGTTCAGCTCCTTGATAGTAATAATAGGAAAGGTAAATGGCAGTAATTATCATGTAGGCTGGAAATGGAGACAGATGTTCTGAGGAAAGTGAATTGGAAAAATAAAAGGTGGGGATATATAATCATAACTCTGTTTTTATATTTTGGATTTAGTTGGCTTCCATTAAGCTCTAATCACACTAAATTGTGAATGAATATAGGAAAGGCCAATAATAAATAATAATGTGCAAATTTGACACTGGAATTCCTCCATATAAGAAGGGCTTTATCATGGGGTCAGAAGAAACAGGAGTTATAGAAGTCAGAGGAAATATGGGATTAGTCTGATGCTCAAGTAGGCCACATTCTTCTAGGAAATTGATGGGCTTAATTTGGGTATTAAGCTTCACTGCACATGTCTTCTGGAGGTTGAATCTAAGGAAGCCTCTTAGATTCTGGTAACAGGATGCCAGAAATTTTCCTTTTACAACACTAGTTTATAGCTAGTCCATAGGCTTAGACTTTCTGAATGCAGTTTCTTAAGGCATAGTTCTTGGCCCAAATGCATCAGAATCTCCCGGGGTGTTTATTAAATTATAGATTTCTTGATCCTAGTTTTGGAGGTTTGGCCAGAAATTTGCAGTTGTGAGTGTCTTATGCCAGATTCCCCAGCAAAAAGACTGTGAAACAAAGTTTTGTATTTGATAATTTCTTGGGGGATAGCACTTGTAAGGGAGTGAGAGGTGCAGAACTGGGTATAGTAACAGAAACCTCAGTCAATCCTATGGGGAAGTTTGGAGATAGGGCCTTTTAGATTTGCCAGGAGCTGTGTCAAAGGGACCAGATCTTTGTATTTTTGCATTAAACAATTATTGAAAATAAGCTGGAGAGGGAGAACAACTTTGGGTGAGGCAATTTCTTGTAGCTAAGAACAATGGTAATCATCCACATCAGTAGCCAGTACTCCTGGCTTCTGGAGGCATGAGTGCCTCAGTTCACAGCACCACTATAGTCTATCCCTTGCACTGGTCAGATATATTTTTGTCATCTGGTATGTTTCTTCCATTTGGCAAAACTTTCCCCAGGGTTTTGGTTGGTCTGTTTTCTGGGGAAATTCACAAGAGGAAGGTTAGATGAATTATAGCCTCAGCTACCGAAACTACACTTGAGACTGTAACAAGCACGGATTATCTCCCTCCTCAACCTTCTATTCTAGATTACCAACACCTTGGCTAGCATCTCTATTGGATTAGAGGGATTACGTGGTGGAATTAACTCAGACTGTCATCTCTGAGAAGTCTGAATCTCTGGTCACTATATTCTTCTCACGCTGTGATTGCTGTATTTGTCCATTTACTAGCAAAATTAGGAAGTAAAGTACAAGTTGATGCCCTGATGGATCACTTAGCTGCCAAATAATTCTTCCTTGCCCCCACTGTGTAATAGCAGCCCTACCTTTCCTGAGGGATAATTATGGCTGCAGCTTCAGAAGTTCCTTCTTCTATCTCATACTGAAAGCTATTGAGTAGTGTGAGAAGTGAAAGAACCGGAGGACTGGTTCTTAGACATCATGAGCCAATTGCTACACATCTTTGCTTTAAAGTGGGTCCCTTGGTCTGAGACAATATTTTGTAGTGAAATGTTTTGGTGGTTCAAATACCCTTAATGCCTGAAGATAGTGGTGCTGGCTGAGTTACTCCTGGTAGGATAGGAGGAAAGGATTCAATGTAATCAACTTGCTGTCAAGGAGCTGGCTGATCTCTGTAAGGTATTGTGCTGTATTAAGGCCTCAGTATTGGTCTCTGCTTCTCACAGGTTGGACATTCGGTGGATATATTTCATTCTGCCTTATTGAGAGGGAAATTGTGCTGCTGGGCTCATAGGTTCCATCTCTAATAATGGCAATGGGGTAACTTATGAGAGAATCTCTCTGATGTTAACTGGTCAAGTCATTTGGTCTATTTGATTGTTGTCTTTTTTTAAAGTGGTTGACCTTCAGTAGGCATTACAATGAAATACAATTACTATTATATTTTTGTGTTCATTCTTCTAGTTTCTTCCATAAGCTATTTCCTATACCTGCTATCTCTGATCCTCAAATCTTTCTCCTTTGATCCCCCTGACAAACTAGCCAAGCCATTCACCACTGCCCATAAGTTCATATATTCTTACCACTTGTATTGCAACAAAGTGGGTGATTAGGTACATACCCAGACTTGTACCCATTGAAAGGATTTTCCTCCCTGCTATCTTTCAGATCACTCCTCAGTGGAACTATAATGCACCAGCCATCCACCTTCAGTTTGCCCACACATAGTGAGCAGACCTATTTGTGAACTATGTTCAGTTTTTTTCGTTGATCAGCTAGTAATAAAAGCACCTTTCCCACCTTCCCCCCATAATCATAGGTATGAGCTATTAGAGAGTCACAAATACAACAGTGATGAATGACATGAAATTCTGGGCTACTGCTTTTGCACTTACTTCCACTTCTGGCCTTACCCATGCTCAGTATCCTCCCTGGACTTATTGTTCTCCCTTATGATGTATTGCTATTATGTCTAGTTATGACTTGGTGTATCTGACTGTATGGAACTTATGATGGGAAGATCTAGGAGTATGGTCTTTTGATTTTTCAAGATCAGAGATTACATTTTTTTTTAGAATTCAGCAACATACCAGACAAATGCTGTCTGGTATGGAAAGATGGTGAAGTTTTTGCACCAGATCCTTGGAAGATCTATATTGTGATTGGAGATTGCCATAATCTTCACAAAGCATCTTTTCCCATGATAGAAGCCTCTCATCCCATAGGCTCTGCCAAGAATTGTGGCCAAAGTAGCATAACTATTTTCATGACAGCCTGGACTTGATGCAGAACAGTTTCTTGTTCTGAGCCCACTTCAAAGCTATATGCCTCTGGAGCACTTGGACAATGGATTAAAATAGCATTTCTAAGTGTGGAATATCTTGTATCTAGAACATGCAAGGGCCTGACAGATGATTGAGTTTCATGCTTGGTGATGGGAGTTCTGAAGTGTAATAATTTTTCCTTTGTTTTTGAGACAATGTGCCAGCATGCCCCAGATGACATGGATCTCTTCATCCCCCTGAATTTCAAAGATGTGGGCCCCTAAATCTTCATAGAGTTCATCTTTCTTATCTTGGAGTGCATGCTGCTTACCAATGACACTTTTTGCTCATCTGGTCTGATTACTATGATCTCATGAATGTAATATACCACTTAAATGTTCTATGGAATGTTCAAATGATCCAGGACCCTTTGAACTATATTATGAAAGAGACTAGAAGAGTTAACATGACTTTGGGCACCACTGTAAATGTATTTTGTTCTTCATCTCACATGGGTGCTTTTGTTCCCTCTTTTGGATGGGAATGGAAAAGATGGCATTGGCCAGATCAAGGGCAACATACAATGTCCAAGGTCCAAGGGGCTATGCAGATCTGTTGAAGCAGAAATACCACATTTGGCAAATCAGTTCTGTTGAAACTACCACTTTTTGAGTTTGCATTAATTTACTATCATTTGCTAGCATCCAAAGATGCAACCTTGAGTCAGCCAACTCCCTTTGGCTGAGGAAAACTCCTGGAGAGAGACTCAGCTGTGAGTTATCTGCAGCCAATACTCCTAGTAGCTGGAGGAATGAGTGTGTCTCTCCAGAAGGTGGAATCTGGACAACACCCCATAGCATACACTACAGACAGACTTTTTTTTGATGATTCTTATACACAATAAAGTTTGAGTAGTCTCTTCAGGGATAACACTCTATATTCTTCAGCTATTAATTTAAAATCTGTTTTCTTAGTGTGATTGGAAAGTGTCCAGTTTTTATTTATATTTCCTCTTTCAGTTTATTTTAGCCAGCGGTTTCTGTCTTTGTGTTTTTTGAAAAGTTTCTAAATCGTTATTTTAGAACTATTTTCTTTGTTTCAAATTTTAGTCATAGTGTTGTTCAGGAAAGTTGTCCAGGAGTTAAAGGAGAGCATAATTAAAATAGAAAAATTGGTATTTCCTATTTTCAAAATAGATATAATGATTCTTACCTTAACAACCACCCACTCATACCCATATACCTACTCAATATACAATACACATACACACCCCACACACCATATATGCATACATATCTCACATACCAAACACATACACATCACACACACACATACACACACCTAGATAGGATTCCTCATGTGCCATCCCACTATACTTACATATGGTTGATTTTTTGCAAAACACATATAATCTAGATAAAACAAAATGAGGATTTTTTTTTAAGATTTTATTTATTTGTCAGAGAGAGAGGGAGAATGAACAAGTACAGGCAGACAGAGTGGCAGGCAGAGGCAGAGGGAGAAGCAGGCTCCCCGCCGAGCAAGGAGCCCGAAGTGGGACTCAATCCCAGGACGCTGGGATCATGACCTGAGCCGAAGGCTGCCGCTTAACCAACTGAGCCACCCAGGTGTCCCCAAAATGAGGATTTTTAAAAAGTACTGGAAGGCCTTTTACTGGTTGTGCTATTATTATTAAATAATAAAATAGCTAGCTATTATTATATGCAATGTTGCAGATTTAGATCCTATCTGTTAGTTCTTGTGAAAGGGACAACTTTGCCTAGCCTAGTGGTTACTAGCATGCACATTAGATCCATATTTCTTGGGTTATGGATGCTAGATGTGCCTTTTTTATTTTTTCTTTTCCAATGAAACTTGTTTTTTGTAGGCAAGTAAGAGAAAAAAAGGAAAAAAAAGAGAAAAAGAAAAAATACATTATTTTGGAATTAACTTTGTCATCTCTAATTTAAATATAAAAGTACCAACTATGAACTTCTTATATTGTTATTAGTAACACAATAATTGTGTCATAGTACACACCCAATCATGACATACCAAAGTGAAGAAACAATGCAGCTGAAAACCATTGCCTTAGTGCAAATCAAATTTGACTGTGTATTAGAATCATTTGTAGTGTTTAAACAGATACAATATCTTCTCCTTTCCCATGAAATCAAGATATGGAATAGTTCTTTTACTCTCAAGTTCCCCCATGTCCTTTTATAGTCAAATCCTCCCCACATACCCAAATTTTGGTGACCACTGATTTATTGTCTGTTCCTATAATCTTGCTTATTCCAGAATGTCATAAAAAAGAAATAATAAATAGCCTTTTGAGCCTGGTTTCTTTCACTTCACACAATATATCTGAGATTTATCCACTTTGTTGCATATACTAGTAGTTCATTCTTTTTTATTGCTGTGTTGTATTCTACTGTATGGATACACCACAGTTTTTCTATTCATAGGTTGAAAGACTTTTTGCAGTTTGATGATTATGGATAAAAGTGCTATCAGCATTTGTGCATGGGATTTTGTGTGAACGCAAGTTTTTATTTACTTAAGGAAATACCTAGGGATGGAACTGCTGGGTTATATGGTAAGTGTAGATTTAACTTTATAAAAATACGCCCAACTATTTTCCAAGGTGGCTGTACCATTTTGCAACCTTCACCTGGCCCCAGCAATGCCATCACTAGTGTCCTGTGTCCTTGCCATCACTTGGTATGGTCTCTATTTCAATTTTTTTAATTCTAATATGTGTACAGTGTCATCTCACTATGGTTTTAATTTGCACTTTCCTACAGCTAGTGATGTTTTAAGGCACAGTTATCTTTGAGAACCTGACTCTGAATCCCTGGTCGGTCACTTTCTAGTTGAATCACCTTCAATAGGTTATCCAATCTATCAAAACTTCCATTTTCTCAAAGAGATAAAAAATATTCTCTATCCCACAGTAATGATGTGCTGTTAAATGTGAGAATTATGTAAAGGACTATATAATGTCTGGTATATAATATTCAACAAATATGTACGTTCATTAGTTTTCTCAACTAATTCTGTTCTCAAAATTCCATCTTTTAAAAACACCTTCAGACACTGTAAAACCACCTGGACCCAGGTAGACACAAGCAGCCATTTGGTCATGTCCTAATAAATGTTTCAAGCTCCACTTACATGAGTACATGTAGCCCAATATACTCCCAAATTTTCAAGCCTAAGAAAAGTCACTTGCAGCCAATATGAGTGAGTTTGTGTTTTACCTGAAACGTTATATGTTCTCTGATCTTGTCTTTCTAGATAATGAAAGATGCATTAACAGTACCAATTACAAAGTGTGAATTTTATTTATAGGTCTTTGCTACTTTTTCTGTTAGTTGCCAAGCAATAGGAAAATCCACACACAGCAATCTAAAGACAATTTAGACTGAAATGGCTCTTGGCAATTTAGGCATTTAATTAGGGTTTTAAAGCTTAATTAAAAAGTTAAGTCATTTGTCTTTATTTTTGAAACAGTGCTATTGTAGATGGTTCAATATGTAAAATAAGACACAATAAGATATGTATTTCCTTGTCTGAAGTTATAGCATCATTCACACATAACAGCAGAGCCCCATAAAATGTATTTGAGAAGATACAACAAAATTGAAATATGGAGCCATTAAATAGGTATTGAAAGTAACTTCTGGTCTGTAGAGTTGTTTTTCTCCCCTTTGTTTCATGGTCCTTGCAACATATGGATTTTTCCTTCAAAAATGTAAATGATAAGTAAAAAGATTTTAAGTGTTTAGTTATAATTCCATCCAGAATGCACACAAAATAATGGAATGAAACTGCTCATCAATCTTCAATTATTTAGCACTGGGAAAGAACCTGCTTGTTACTGGGTAACCAGAAAGATTCTTCAGGTACATAAATGTACTTTCTAAGTTTTAGAAAACTCTAACTAGGCCTCCTGCTAACCTAGGCCCTGGGCCTTTCCATTTCTGCAGATTCTCAGTTCATCCCTCCCTTTCACATGTTCTAAGGGTTGAAACTTTTTTTTTTTTTTCTTCTCAAAGCAAACTTGATTTTGTGGGGTGTTTTTTGCCTCACTGTTCTCCAGGTCAACCTGGAAAAGAGGCTTAGAACTATTGTTAATTTCTTTCTTTTCTTTTACTAAGTCGGAAGACTTTGGAATCAGTTTTAGTTTCAAATGCCTGTTCTAATTTCCTACTGATCCTTATAGTAAGTGCTTTGTTATCATCAAGTTGGAGGATGAATCCTATATTGCTCTCAAATGCCTAAAGACTAAAAACTTCAGTTTTCTTTTTTCTTTTTTTAGAAGGTTTTATATATTTATCAGAGAGAGAGAGAATGTGAGAGAGAGAGAAAAAGAGCATGAGAGAGGAGAGGTCAAAGGGAGAAGTAGGCTCCCCTCTAAGCAGGAAGCCTTATGTAGGACTTGATCCTGGGACTCCAGGATCATGACCTGAGCTGTAGGCCATTGTTTAACCAACTGAGCCACCCAGGCACCCCTAAAAACTTTAGTTTTCAAGTAGAATTAATTTTATGGTCACTAAAGTACAAATTTTCTTACCACTCTGAGCTCTTTGAAGATACAATCTTATTTACTTTGTATATCTTTATCTCCAGTGCCCTGCACTCTGCCTAATAAATGTTTGCTGCTGAATGAAAGTTATAGGTATTCTTGGGAATATTTAAACAAAGGGGTGACATGATCAGATGTATAGTTAGAAAGTTAATCTGTTGGTTGTATTTAGGTTGGAATGAGAGGGGAAGTGACTGAAGTTGGAGGTTAGAGGACCCAGAATAAGAGTGGAGAAAATATGGGGCATCTGGGTGGCTCAGTTGGTTAAGCAACTGCCTTCTGCTCAGATCATGATCCCAGGGTGCTTGGATTCAGCCCCGCATTGGGCTCCCTGCTCAGTGGGCAGGCTGCTTCTCCCTCTCCCTCTGCTGTTCTGCTTGCTTGTGCTCTCTTGCTCTCTCTGTCAAATAAATAAATAAAATCTTTAAAAGAAAATAGTGGGGAAAATGGGCATAAGTGATCTTATTAGAGGAATTTGACTTTGAATGGATGAAGAAAATGTGACGTTGCCGTCATTGTTGCATTGTTGGTGGTAGCAGAACTTTTATTAGATAGAGGAGATCATATATGTTTGAAGCCAGTGGAGAAATTGCTTAAATATATATATATATATATATATATATATATATATATATATATGACTGAAGATAGAAAAGTGAGCAGGGGGGGAGTATGAAGTGATTCCTGAAGGAGTCTTGAAAATGAATAGGCAGGTCTTCTGGGAAAAGAAGAAAGTATCAGTTTAGAAAAAATATTGAGGGCCGTGAGTGTGAGTGTGTATGTGCGTATGTGTGTAGACTGCGGGAGGAGGAGCTGTTGGAAGTTGAGGTAATTGGTGTCAAATGGCCTAGATCAGTGGCTGCACATTAGAATCACTTGGGGAGTTTTAAAAAAATACCAATATGTAGATTCCGTGTTAGCCCAATTAAATCACAGCCTCTCAGCGATGGAATTCAGACCCCAGTGTTTTTAAACACTCCCAAGGTGAGTTGAATATTCAACCACAGTTGAAAGCTGCTGGCCTATATTTTCTTAGTAACATGGCAAGAATGCCTTCTGCTGTGAGCAAGGGAAGTAGTGTAAGAATAAGATCCAGCTTAGAATACGGATTATTTAAGTGACTGAGAAAATTTAGAGGGAAGTCAATAAACTATACTGAAAATGTATTGAGGAGTCAGAAGACCCAAATTTCACCAAGTGGTTTGAAGCATAGAAGATCTAATCAGTGTGACATTATAAGGCTCTTTTGAAATGCTTCACACCTAAGGAGGGAAAATGAATATTAGGGTCATTCTGGTTAGGGAATTGTCATTACTAATAACTCCCAAATCACTTGGCATCAGAATAACCTGAGAATCTTTAGAAAAATCCAAACTCCAGGACCCTACCCCTAGTAAGCTTCTTTTAGTGGATCAGGAGATCTGGATTGGAACTGGCAATCTGCAGTTTTAAGCAGCACCCTGGTAAGTGGGGCATGCAGGGCAACTGGAGTTCGGGAACAACTGAAATAGAGTGTAAAGAGAATGTCAAGGAAGAGTGGGGGCGGGGGAAAACTGTGATTACAGTGCATTTATTGCTGACATAATAGACCCTGAGAGTTTATAGGGAGGAAGTAGATTCAGAAATGCATAGAAGAATAACAAGCTGAGAAGGAGGTAAAGAGGTAAGTCACAGGGCACCTGGGTGGCTCAGTGGGTTAAAGCCTCTGCCTTCGGCTCAGGTCATGATCTCAGGGTCCTGGGATCGAGGCTGGAATTGGGCTCTCTGCTCAGTGGGGAGCCTGCTTCCCTTCTTCTCTCTCTGCCTGCCTCTCTGCCTACTTGGGATTTCTGTCAAATAAATAAATAAATAATCTTTTTAAAAAAAAATAGAGGTAAGTCACAGTAGGGCACTGCAATGGATTGAGTGCTTGTGTACCCACAAAATTCATATATTGAAATCCTAACCCCAGTTTGATGGTATTGGGAGGTGAAGCCTTTGGGAGTCAATTAGGTCATGAGGATGGAGCCCTCATGAATGAGGTTAGGAACCCTATGTAAAAAAGGATCCCAAGAACTCCCTTGTTCTCTTCTTACCATCTGAGGGTATAATGAGAAGTCAGCAGTATGCAGCCTGGGAGAGGGCTCTCATTAGAACCCGACCATACTGGTATATTCTGATCTCAAACTTCCAGCCTCCAGAAGCAAATTTCTGGAACAATTTTCTCTTGTTTATAAGCCACTCAGTAATTTGGTATAGCAGCCCAACTGACAAAGACTGGAACAGAAGTGTATTGCTGGCAGAAGGTAAAAGGAGGATTTAGAGACAATGAGGTATTCTCACAAGAACAATGTCTTGAGAATGTGGTCAGAGAGAAAAATTCAAGGTGTTTGCTCTTGGGTTTTATCTCAGATGTCCTTGTTTCAAACCTGTCCCTCTTACCTGAGATAGAAAAAGGAGCCCAAGAAAACTGAGGTGGGCACTGTATTAGTTTTCCAGAGTTATTGTAACAAATACCATAGATTGGTTGACTTGAACAACATTTATTTCTCATAGTTCTGGAGGCTGGGAAGCCCAAGATCAAGGTGCCTCTTGGGAAGGTTAGTAGTGAGAGCTTTCCTCCTGGCTTGTAAATGGCCACCTTCTCACTTGTTGGGGCAGGGGTAGACAGAGAAGAGAGTGAGAGTACTCTCTGTATTTTTTCTTACAAGGACACTAATCCTGTCACATTAAGGATCATCCCTTATGGTCTTATTTAACCTTACTTACTTCCTTAGAGGTTCCATCTGCAGATAGAGCCACACTGGGAGTTAGGGCTTCAACATATGAATTTTAGGAGGTCACAAAGATTTAGTCTATAACATAAGGGGGCACAATTCAGCCTATAACAGACATATAGTGATGAAACTCTCTGCTGAATGAAAAGAAAAAAACACAAATATGCTTTTTTGTTGGGTGTTTAGATATCAAGGCAAATTTTATAATAGTTTCATAACTCAAGCCTAGGTTAGAGATGAGGAGCATTTGTGAAATGGGCTCCTCAAACAGTTCTACGATGATTACTAGTTCTTGACCTTGTCCTTCTGTATCAGTGACTACTGTGAGTGTGCACTGCCTGCTAACTGCATTAAGAATGTTGGACCTCAGGGCGCCTGGGTGGCTCAGTGGTTTAAGCCTCTGCCTTCAGCTCAGGTCATGATCCCAGTGGTCCTGGGATCGAGACCCACATCGGGCTCTCTGCTCAGCAGGGAGCCTGCTTCGCCCTCTCTCTCTGCCTGTCTCTGGGCCTACTTGTGCTCTCTCTCTCTCTCTGTTAAATAAATAAATAAAATCCTTAAAAAATACTTAAAAAAAAAAAAGAATGTTGGACCTTGAAAATACAAACCAATTTCCTTTTTTGAACCTGCATGGGAAAACAAATTTGGGTTGCTAACATCGTAATGTTTAGTATCCAAATGAGAATTTTTATAGAGAAATTATAACATATTGTTTATTGATTGGATATTCTTATCAAAACTGTCTAACAATGTAAGGAAGGAAAATAAGTTTTAGGGATCTGAGCTATCTATGGTATCTTAATGACTTGAGTTTGATATTAATTACTCTTCTGCTTGTTTCCTGAATACTGGAGGAGAAAAATATACTCATTATCACCTCTCAGAGTTTATTCCAGAAGCTTCCTGGAACCACGGCTATGTAGAAATTGGATGTAGGCCCAGAGGTGCCATAGTTTTATCTTAAAAGCTTCCTTAAAAAACAAAAAAAACAAAAAACCAAACAAACAAAAACAGACCAACTCTTCTGATGTATAATCTGCATGCCATAAAATTAATTCATTTTAAGTGTACAATTTAATGATCTTTAGTTATTTTACTGAGTTGTTCAGCCATCATCATGTTGCAGTTTTAGAACATTTCCATCACTTGAATAAGATCCCACTTCCCTTTAAGAGTTAATCCCCATTCTCACCCCAGCCTTAGGCAGCCACCTATAAGCATTCTGTTCTTAAAGATTTACCTAAAGCCTTATGAGATTGTTCCTTCTGAGCTCCTCTATTTGCATGCTATAAGGACTGAAGGCTAATTTACTGTAGAATTGTCTCATGGCCTGCAAAAGTGTCTCTTAAGGTCAGCATGTGTCTTTTATTTCAAGCCACTGTAGAGAATACATCTGATAGAGATGTCCCTCCTATTTTGAGTCTAAAATGTGTTTTTCCCCAGTGATTCTGATAAGTTTGATGAGATGACTGCCAGGCATCTTCTGCAAGAAATTAAAACTCATCCTAAAGAAAAATAGATTGTGCAACTATTACAAAGTCTGTCTCTCACATTTGTCTCCTGAATCAGTTTCCCTATGTACCAATCTAAAACTGGATTATCTTGATTATTTGAATAACATTAGAGGGGTATTAACATATAAAATTTTGAACATTCCATTCCATCTAATACTCTCTGTTCCCTGTTTTTTTTTTTTTTTTAAAGATTTTATTTATTTATTTGACAGAGATATCAAAAGTAGACAGAGAAGCAGGGAGAAAGAGGAGAAGCAGGCTTCCTGCTGAGCAGAGAGCTCAATGTGGGGCTCGATCCCAGGACTTTGAGATCATGACCAGAGCCAAAAGCAGGGCCACCCAGGCCACCCAGGCACCGCTGTTTTTTTTGTTTTGTTTTTTGTTTTGTGCTGTGCAATTAAAAAAAAATTCTACTTACTAGTTATACATCAATAAAATAAAAACTAACATGATGGTTTTTTCTTCAAAACTCCTAAATTAAGTTTCTACGTTAATTCTAGTTGTAATGGTTTTTAAAGTGAATTTAGTTTTTGGGTCAATTTAATAATACTGGGAAAAAGTCTAATAGCCAACTTTGTTCTGATATATTCCTTCTTTTGCTAAAGGTTAAGTTATGCATTTACTTAACCAAGGGGCTTATCCATTGTTTTATAGACAATTATAGACAATTTATAGGCAATTTATAGACAATTTATAGACAATTATAGACAATATTGTTTTATAGACAATTATTACTTTAGAGATCCTTGATGCAGTCAAGATGGTCAGATAAGGTAAAGAAAGTGTGGCGAGTCTACTTGTTAGAAGTGAATTATCACTTCTTATTTCTAAGGACTGACAACCTTTTATTATTTCTAATATCTACCATGGGACAAATGGGTAGTCTAGGAGAATTGATTTTATTGCTCTGGAAATGGAAACGTATTATTTTCATTTTAGTAATTTCAGCAAATGATCATCACATTTAAATGTTCCTTTTTTTCCCCTAAGTGAGCCCTTTCTATCTATCCTTTACATTCTTCACTGAAAGTAGTGTTAGGTCCACCAATAATGGGTCCATGATTAAAGGAGTGAGACTGATACAAAGCGAAGGTCAAGCAAAGCTTTATTTTGTGCCAAGCATCAAGAATCAAACCGAACATTCGGGGCCGCACCTCTTACAAGAGAGGGTGAACTTTCTTTGTTTCACAGACTAGTTTTTAAGGGCAAGGACCATGCAGTTGGGCCTGGCCATGCACAGGTGGCCAATGAAATTGTAACACACAGAGAAATCTGCACAGTGATGCTCGGTGACCAATTGAATCACAATTTACCCTATAGTAGACATTTGACCCAGCCTATCACCTTGGTTAGGATTGGCGCCCAAAAGTCTCCCAAAGGGCGGGGCCCATACTCTTTGCTAGCTAGGGAGACAGTATGCCACCCCCCACTGATTGGATGTCTCCACCTGGCCTGACCCATCCTTGTATCTGGGCTTTGTTACCTGGGGCTGGTTTCCAGGACTTGTTTTTAAGTAAGTCCCCTGGGGTAAGGGGAACAGGGACTGTTTAACCTGGATGGAAGCCTCTGGCTAAATAGGTCCTTACAGTAGAAGATGTAGTTTTTGCAACTATTCTATGGGAGAAAGCAGAGGTAATGCTGTGGTTCAAAGGTACACAAAGTTTTCTAAAGTAAACAATTGAAACATGAAACAGTAAACATAAATCATACAATTAATTGTATGCTGTCAAAATGAGATTGAAATGTTTTTTAAAATATTCCTTTATCTATGTTCAAAACACTTCTAAGGGCCGGGTCACACACCATTTATAATATTTTCTCTTTCTTTCCCTGC
>PISX010025053.1:0-26768 GCA_004024625.1 Mellivora capensis
AATTATCATATGGTTTCACTTATTTGTGGAGCATAACAAATAACATGGAGGACATGGGGAGATGGAGAGGAGAAGGGAGTTGAGGGAAATTGGAAGAGGAGGTGAACCATGAGAGACTATGGACTCTGAAAAACAACCTGAGGGGTTTTGAAGGGGCGGGGGGTGGGAGGTTAGGGAAGCCAGGTGGTGGGTATTAAGGAGGGCATGTATTGCATGGAGCACTGGGTGTGGTGCAAAAACAATGAATACTGTTATGCTGAAAAGAAATAAAAAGAAAGTCATTGACACCTCAAATTTGCTCCATCCTTTTTGTTTGTTTGTTTTTAAACTATTCTCTTTTCTACAACTTCTAGACAACCTCATGAACTAAAAACTTTAGTTCCATTACTATAAAATAATCTGAGGAAGTGTTCAGATCAAATGATATTGATAGATTATGTGAAAAAATTTGGGGTTGTACTCATGTAGAAGGAAGATTTTCTTGAAAACATGCAGGAGCAAGTGAAGGATGGCTACTCTTGTCTGGAAACAGTAAGAGTGGGCTGGTTCTCCTATGTTTAATGAGATTGCCTAGGGGTAGAATCTACAATGTACCCTGGTGTGAAGCACCTATTATTACCCTTCCCTTTGTAGATTAAATTATATATTAAGGGAAACTAAAATAAATAGGCTCTGTATGCATTCAATAGTCTGGACTTTATGACATCAGTATTCCTTTGGTATAATGCAAGAATCTTTAATTAAGGATTAAATACACCATTAATTTTATTGAATTAAGTAGGGAGACTCTACTATAGTAAATTAAAGAAGTGTAAGCTGTTATAATTGAAATAATGTACAGTATTTTTAATAAAAATATAATCTTTTTATTATACCGCTCATTCTAAATTCTAGTCTTTGCTTCATTATAATGATGCAGAATTTCCTGTGAGTTTAAGAGAGAGAGAAAAAAAAAAGAAGAAATGAGCTCCAGAATGCATTTGAGTTTGTTCAACATTATGTTAACAAAGTATCCTAATATGACCTTTTTTCCCCTTACAATTTCCATGCTAAAATTATACATTAGGGCTTAGATACCATTTTTTTTTTTCATTAGTCTTGTTTGGGGCTCAGTTTCTTCATCTTTAAAATGGATTGATCAGAAAAGTGGTTTTTGAATTGCCTTTCACCTAGTTGTGATATCCTGGTACTGGAGAGCTCACTTAGAGCAGTTTTGCATATGACTACTGTTTTGTGGTTAATTAGTTCACCTGTGGGTTTTTAAAAATGAGTCTTACTTTTTCTCCTTCCATCTCACAAGTACTTTGCTCATATAGTTATAGTTCAAGAGTGAGTTAAGTAATTATGATTATTACTTATTAAATCCAGAGGATCTTTTTTAAAGCTTCTTTTAAGGCATGATTTTATTCTTCAAACACCATCCCAGATTCTTTAGTCTATGTTATCATTATCATTAACCAAATAGAAATTACTTTATGTCTGTGTCTAGCTATAATTTTACACATGTAAATGTGTTTTTTGTAATGTAGAATGAGGAGAATACTATATTTTAAACATCCTACTAGAGTGCCACTGAGGGTCTAATAGGCACATCCAAAATCCTGAGTAGCAGTGCATTGTTTGACTGTACAACGTGTGTTTCTTGTCATGTGGGCTTGTGATCTAAATTCTAGAGTTAAGTTAAGAACTGAGCCTATTTACAGACATCTGTTTGCTAACACTGGAGAAGAAAAGGAAAAAACATCATAGGAAACTTCCTTTTGTGCTGAACGTAATGTAACTTCAGAGCATAACTATCCCTACAGAGCATCATAGTCTATAGGCAGGTGTTGGGAAATAAAATGAGAATAGCAGGAAAATAGATTTGAGGACAAGATGAGGTAAAAACTCAGGTTCTGAATTTCAGTAAATAGTAAAGAGGTAACTGTTCAATCTAATTCTTAAGGCAAGTTGTATAATGTATAAGAGAAAGCCACAATTAGCTATAGTTTTTGAGCATCTACTATGTGGCAGCAACCTCTACAAAAAGATTAGTCTAATCTGAGAAAAGTATGTTGCAGGCTCTAAATGATAGTGTGAGGGTGTAAGGTTTGTCTGACATCAAAGTATCTCTCTCATCTTTCCAAGTAAATGGGTTGTGCAAAACAGAGGTCATTACAGACAATCAAAGGATGTTCTTCATACTCAGGATAGAAGAAATGGCTGGTGGCAAAAGCCTCTTTTTAGGGAAAGGTATGGGGATTTGGTCATATGAATCCTATCTCATTGGATCATTAAAGCAAATGTTTTTAGGCATGTCTATTCATGTCCCAGTTTCTCTAAAAAGATAGGATGAGGCTTCCATTTGGCACTAGCATGACGGATTAGATATCCTGAACAAATCTTCTTGTTGAAACAATAAATACTGATAAAAATAATTATAGAAATCTGTTCAGATGCACTGCTGGGACCACACCCACCCACCCACACATGCACACACAAACGTGTATTGAAATAAAATGTAACATAGAACCATGGGAGTTGAATGAGCACCAAGATTGCTTTCATCATGAAGGTTTATGCTGAAATCTCATGACCTGGAGTTTCTGCTTTAAAGGCTGCCTGCCTGAGGCACAGAGAATAAGGGTTAAAACCAAATGGAGGGGATCTAATATGAGACCTCAACAAGAAGGAGGAAACCCAAAAGACTACCTCTTTGTATAGAGTGAATGAGGACAAAGCCCTCTAACACAGGAGACAGAAAAGAAACTTTCCTCTTTTGGGCCTCACTGTGAAATAGGAGGAACAGATACCCTTTGAGATTACAACCATAAACTTTGTGTGGCTGAGAATTCAGTCACACAAAATTATACGTAAATTTTTTAATCCAAATAAGATGTAATATATTTGAAGGGAGAAGGTGACTCTTAGAAGAGAATTTAGTGTAAAGTTTCCTTGTTAGTTATTCTCCCAGCAAACAAGAATAAAATATACAATTCCTTTTATAAGAATTCAGCTTTACCCTGGTTTCAAAGAACTTTCATAGATCCTGTTAAAGGAATAAAGCAGTTTACAGAAATACCAAGTAAATAAGACAACATAAGTCACAATGTGCAGAAACGACACACAAGAGAATATCTATACAGACGTAAGATAACTGGAACTAACAAATTATGAAATACAATTAGTTTGTTTATTTAACAAGGGACAGGTGACTCCGAAGAATAGCCAAGCAAACTGAAAGAAAATCAAAGAAAATACAGTTCAAAAATAGTTTAAGTTAAAAACTCAAGAATGAATTATAGTAGGTTAGGCAAAAAGATATTAAATGGTATGCAGGACAACTAAATCAAAGTCGTAATGCAGGATGAAGTCTAGAGACACAAAAAGATGAAAAATAAGACAGATTAAAAAATATGAAGGTCCAAATGAAAGGTTTCCATTTATGATGATCCAGAATTTTAGAGGCATGAATAGAAAGGAGAATGATGGGTGAGCATTTAAAATGATTCTTGAAAGGCCCCAATCCTAAACCCCACTAGTACCAAAGAATTCCAAAGAGAATAAGTAAAAAGGTAACTTACAACTAGACATATCATAGTAAACTGTAGAATCTAGATACAAAAGGAAGTGCTAAAAACATTCAGAAAAAAATATAGCATGTAAAATATCAGTAATTTATATCAGACTTTTCAATAACAACAGTGAAAACTAGAAGACCATGAATTGGTAGCTTCAATTGACCAAGAGAGAATAGTTATGAACCTACAATTCCATATCCAGGAAAGTGGTCTTGCTGATATTAGGTCAAATGAAAATTTTTAAAATAACCAAAAAGTGAGACAGTTTATCAGTGTTATAATCCTAAAGGAAAGTCTGAAGAAAATAATTCAGATAAAAGGAATACAATCAGAGTTGGATGATCTGAGATTTAAGAAGGTAATGTGAGTAAAGATAAAGGTAAATATCTGAAATCTAAGCAAATATTGAATGAATAAAAACCAATCAAATTCATGAAGAGGATAAGGAGTAGAATAGTGGACAAAAATGGCACATATGTTAGAAGTGATAGGAGATCTTAGTATCTAAGGCCTTGGTATCACCTGAGAGAGAGTAAAGATATTTATTTAATTTGAATGATAGTAAATAAAGCATGTATTCTAAAATAGTTAAGGTAATTACTAAAAGAATAAGTGCAGGGATAAATTTTATGAATAGAATAAAAAAAAACAATGGGGAAAATGCCATTGTTTTCAAGTAGGGCAATAAATTTTTTAAAATGAGAGAAATAGAGGAGAACATAAAACAAATTTGTGGAAATAATATAGCAAGTTTTTGAAATAATAATACATTAACTATACCCTCTAGTTAATAGAAAAGAATTATTGGATTAGATTTTTAGAAATAGAGTCATTTTCTGTCTCAACTTCAAAGATAAGGAGACAGATTGATAGAACAGAAAAATATATACCATAGAAATTGTCTTCAAAGAACAGTGACATATCTGTACTCTTAGTAGAAAAAAAATATTTTTATTAGTCAGAAGACTTATACATAGAAGAAAAGGCATGTCAAATCTAAAAGTTATTTTAACAAAACAATCCCCACAACAAAAAGTTTTCCCAGATATGTAAACAACTTTTATGAAAATACTAAAATGGAAAAATGAGCTAAAGAAATGAATAAGCATTTATGAGAGAGGATATTAAAGTTATTAATGATTAACTTCATGGATATTAAAGCACTTTATAAATAAGGAAAATGATAAATCTACATTGAGAACCCATTGCAAAATGACCAGATTGATGAACTTTTAAAAATCAGGCAATGTTGTCGGTGTTGTTGGTGCGTACTATTGGTATATGAGTACTGGTTAGAATGTGGAGCAGAGGGACCCCTCAGCCTCCTTTTGGTGGAAGTTCAAACTGATAGAACCCTTTGGGAAAATGTTTGACATTACCTACAAAGTACTGATTTATATGTCTTTGCACCTAACAGTTCTACCCTTAAGTTTAAATCATATGGACAGTCTTATACCTTGAAGAAGGTATATGAAAATATTTGTGGTATAATGTTGCTAACAGCATATGTGCAGATGTGCTCATGCACACTTACATACACTCACACAAATATACACCAAAAACTGGAAATAACCCAGAACTCCATTAACAAGAGACAGCAAAAATAAATGTCATATTCATCCATGAAAAGACTACAGGTAAATGCATCATATGGTCAATATCAAAAGGATAATTTTGAGCAAAAAAATCATAGTAGAGTATCTAAATTATAAATCATTTTTATAATGTATAACTTAAACTGAAATATGTTGTTTACAGTTGTACCACCTATATTTGTCCCACCAAAAAAGGGCAGTGAATCATTACGACAAATTTCATGTTAACTGCTACCTGAAAGCTGAAGTAATAGAATGTGGAGAGGGCAGGCATATAGGGGATTTCTGAATTACTGCTATATTTTATTCCGTAGTCTTCATACATATTTTTATTTAAAATATTTATGTGTGTGTGTATATATTATTATATATAAAATGTATATAATTATATATGTTATTATACATATTACATATACATATATATCCATATATATGTATATACATATACATATGTTCATAACATTTATTTCTATGTCTAATTCAAAATTAAACATGTAGTGGCACCTGGGTGGCTCAGTCGAGCATCCAACTCTTATTTCACTCAGATCCTGATCTCAGGTCCAGAGATCCAGCCCAGCATTAGGCTGCAAGCTCAACATGGAGTCTGCTTGTCCCTCTCCCTCCCTTGGCTTGCATGTGTGCGCATGCTCTCTCTCGCTCTCTCTCTCTCTCTCAGACAGATAAATAAAATCTTTCCAAAATAACTCTATACTAAAGAAAGTGAGATATCTAGTACATTTATGAACTTAACATAGAATAAGATAGAAGAAGATTTGATTGCTTCTCCTCACTGTGATGTAGTGGTTAACAACAGAATGCAAGAGACTGTGTTCAAGTTATTACCTTTGTGGCTTTCAGCAAGTTATTTAGCTTCTCTCTGCTTTAGTGTCTTTATCCCTGAAATAAGGCTGATAATAGTACCAAATTCAGGAGGTTGTTAGGAGAATTACATGAATTTGCATTTGTAAAGCACTTAGAACAATGCCTAACACAGAGCAACAACTATGGAGGAACTACTGTCATTCTTTGTGGGATAACAAAGATAGGGAAAATCTCAACAGATATTTTGATTTGCATTGAATTTACAATCAATTTAGAAGGAATTGGCATTTTTACAATATTGAGTTTTGCACTTCATGAACATGGTCTATCTGTATTAGATTAGTCATTTTTCTCAGTCATACTTATGAATTTCAGTTTCACGTTTTTGTACATTTTTTCATCAACTATATTTCTAATTATTTGATAAAGCTATAGCTATTAAGAAATATCTTTTATCGAAATGCCATTTTTAAATGTTGCCGAATATAAATACCATTTGTTTTTGTACACAGCAAATTTGCTAACCTCATATGCTAATTTTAGTAATTATCTGTAGATTTATTTTTCTGTATAAGAAATTATGTCTTCTACAAATAGTGATATTATTTTTCTCCAAATAAAGGGATCAAAAAAAAAATAAGAAGAGGAAGGGGTTATATTTTTAGAGCATTTCTTGCAGAATAAAGATTTAATACAAGCACATCCAGGTAGTTTGTAAGTTTGGACGCTGCTTAACTCTTCCCTAATCTGATAATACGTACTGCTTATGGTGAGTGGGGTGTGTATGTTTTTTTAAATCATTATTAGCATTTACTCTGAAAATCAGATGAGAACTTTCTCTGCTTCCTAGTAGCATTTATTATAAAATTTGCATCATGAACCATGGACGCTTTTTGAAAGAATGTTGTAGCATACCTGTTATCTTCTAGTATATGTTATCTCAGTGACTCTAGCAGTCTTGTTTTATCATATTTTCTTTAATATCTGTGGTTCATGTGCAGCTGTTATTTTATTAAGTGTTCTACTTTCAATTGAAGTAATTTTCCCAATCTAGCAAATTCATATTCCTGTTTTGTTGTATATTGCTGACATTGAAGGGCATCCCTCTGAGACAAACATCTGCCGAATATTGTGGTTTGTTTTATAAAGAGACTGCTTTTAGGATATAGTGAATTGCTTTCTTCTCATTTTGGGGGGGAACTGAAGAGTGTAGCAGTGATATATATGTTGATTTGTACTTTTTTTTTTTCTTCTGTGGTGGCTTTTTATTTGCTTCAGTGTAAAAGCCAAAATAGTGGGAGTTTTCCACAAAAATGAGAGGCTGTAATGAATATAGTTATGATGTGACCCAAGATAATAACTTTGAATACAGAGTCCTACATATAGGACTTGGAAGTCTTATGGTATTACTTCATCATTAAAAAGACACTACAATTTGATTCAGTTTCCTGCTAAGTACTGCTTCTCTATCCTTAACCCTAAATATTGATATAGAAAGATTAAGAGTAGATAGTGAAATGCTTTAACAAAAAAAGCATTAAAAACAATAGCACAACCTAACATATGCCTCATCTCTTCATGAACATCTAATTATTACTCTAACATAGTCACCTCTATTTATAGTCAGCTTTTTATTGTGCTTAATAGGCTTTCTTATTAAGTCCCTTGACTGCTTTAGTCTTCACACTGAATGGAATTCTCCTAAAATTGAGGCCAGGTGATGAATTAGGCCCCTTGGCTCAGATAGTGAACTCGTAGAGTCCGGTTGTCTAAACAGCTATTCCTGTTCAATTGCATCATTGTGTTTCCCTCCAGGGTGATAATTGCTCAGACCACATTGTGGCTCATTTCTTTATAATGCCTGTAACAGTGCTTTTTCAAGGGAAGGAATTGCATATTTTAGTGCTGTGATAAAATGCAAGAAGGCGTGATGCTGTAATGTGGTTGGACCCATCTTGTGTACAGCTATGAACATTTGTATTTATGACAACCATTTCACACTTGTATATTTGGGAAATGGTGAAATGTTTATGTGCTCATATACCAGGATTTGTGAATTTTCCACCTTCTGCTAAGAATAAAGAACACTTGTCTAATTTCAAACATTTATTTGAAGTGTCAACCTGGAGGGGGGTGGAGACAAAGTGGTTCTCTACATCCTCATTCTGTAAGGATAATATGCATGTTAATTCATGCTGATATTTTGAACGAGGCACAGCTGCTGAATAACCATGCGATCCTTCTATCTCGAAGAGGATGCTGTATTTTCATGCAGTCATGGAGCAATAGAAAGAAAGCTTCCATTTTGTATATTTGTTACAAGCAATATAGAGAAAAGGAGACTCCCTGTGAGAACTAAATGAGAGAAAGCCCATCACAATCTGTGATCAGAATGTTCAGAGTTCTTTGTGCTGCTCATTGATCCTCAAACCACATGAAGCTCTGTTTGATCAAACCATAATTGAGGGGCGCCTGGATGGCTCAGTGGGTTAAAGCCTCTGCCTTCGGCTCAGGTCATGATCTCAGGGTCCTGGGATCGAGCCCCGCATCGGGCTCTCTGCTCAGCAGGGAGCCTGCTTCCTCCTCTCTCTCTCTCTGCCTGCCTCTCTGCCTACTTGTGATCTGTCAAATAAATAAATAAATAAAATATTTTTTAAAAAACCCATAATTGAAACCATCACCCTACACCTAGTCAGTTATATGATGCTTGCATTAAAATACACTCTTTCTTGTCCTTTGCTTTAGAGTTCCCCACAGTCTCTGTGCTGTTCCCCTTTATCTACTCAAGCCATAGACACTATGTGGTGCTGGTGTCTTCTGGGCAACATTTCCTTGCTCAGTCTGCTGCTCTTCAAAACCTCTAATAATCATAAAGGAGCAGTATCACCATTTTTGGAAGCTCCTCTCACTAAACAATAGGTACAGAAAAGAAGGTTCATTTTAGATATCTAATTAAATCGCGTTTTACAACGGTAATTACCCCTTGGAGTGTTGACAGGGCACTCTGTTCTCAGCGAGTCAGTTGACAAAGAAGAAACTTTAATCCTTGCCTCTGAGAGTGTCATTTGGGCAAGATACTTTGAAGATAGGGAAATGTTACTGCAGCAAAAATCCAAAAGGTCTTCACCCACAGATACAGGTCACAGATTTATCTTAAGAAAGCTGCATTGGTTTCTGATGAAGGGTGATTTTTTTCTCTCCCATATTTCTGTGAAAAATGAGATAGTGCAGAAAGCCCTTATAAGCCTATGAATAATTCATTGCCTTGTTACAGCATGTAGAGGCAGTCTGATCAATCCTAAATGTAACCATCCAGTTTTGCCTTTCCAGAGCCCATAGAAAGGTAACCCAGGAACTAGATAGGGACTGACAATCATTAGTACTTTAATGTAGCTTCAACACCACTACTAGAAAAAGAGAAAAGGAAAAAAAAATTTATGCAGTACTAAATCTAACAGTTCCATATCACAAATAGCTTAACATAACTATTAAGATATATAGTCTTGGAATTCAGAATTTTTTGGTTTAATCTTTCATCTAATATTTGTGCAGTTGTGCATCTGATGTTTGTGTAATGTTGTGCAGTTCACCTAAAATACCTGTGCAACAGAATCCTACATTATAGGATTTTTGAGGAGCGAAGTAGAAGTAAGTTATTCCAAATTCCTGATACATTTTAAGCATTAGTAAACATTAGCAAAAAGAATTTATGTGTGATGTGTCAAGAGAATAGAATTCATCTTTACATTATGTTTTCCATAATGTTTTTCCTCCTGGGATAAACACTGTCTCAGTTAGCATTCTTGATAAAAAAAAAAAGGTGCATGAGCAACAATACATAGCAATATACAAAAGCAACAAATTATTTTAGTGAGAGAAAATCTTGTGCCTGAGATTGCCAATGCTTTTGTCTTAGGCTAGGTCACTGAATGAATTTCTTTTCTACAGGATCAATTTCCACATCCTTGTTCAGGTTGGTCATCCAAAAAATCCAGTCTATTGTCAAGATGGATAAAAGCAAATGACCAAAGAATTTTGAGCTAATGTTTTTTATCGCCTCCGTTATGCTGTAGTCAACTAACCATAGGGTGAAACACTCTCTGCAAATCTCTACCCTCAGGCCTTGGTTGCTCTTGCATGCTCTTTCTGAAAATGCTCCATTGACAGAAATCTCTAACTGATGGAGCCGGGTTCCAGGTCTGTGGTTTAAGATTTGCTTCAGGAAACAGGCTGTCCAAACTTCTTACAGCTCTTATGGGCTAGTTGTATGGGATTCATCCTGCACATCACTTAGAACTAATTAATGCACCCAGTATTTTCAGAACAGCAAATTTTCTCTTGGAGTATACCACGTTTACTTGGAGTCTTCAATATTATAAAATTAGAAATTATTAGTATAGATTAAAATTCCTTAATTTTCCCGAACTTATGGAAGTCCATTTGAAATACAACATGACAAAATGTGATTTATGTAAGATCTAAGGAGTTCTACTCTTATTTCTCAGATATGAGAGAAAATAGCTGTTTGAAATAATGTCTGTTTTAGAACCTATAAAGTACTTTAAAGCACTTACTATGTGTCTGGCTCTATATCTACCTGTTACCTCATTTAATTCTCAAACTGTCATATGAAGTAGGTGCTACTGTGATACTCTTCTTAAAGTTCGAAAATGAAGTATAAACAGAGGAATCAAATGGGTCAGAGTAACACAGTTGCTGAAAGGCAAAGGTGGATTTGAAATTCAGGTACCATGTCAATGGAGTCTGATCTCATACAATTCTGTACATTTGTATATTTGCATTATTGGTTATTTCATTGCGCCCCACTTCAAAACGAAATGAAGGATCAGAACTTGCATCAAGAAGGAGATCTTTATTCACTCATTCTTTCATTTTTTTGGTGCAAACCTTAGATCACTATAAAAAAAGCAATCCAATGATTAAAGTCATGATTTTGTAAAGGGCTTATTTTCTTAGCTTCTTGTTTCAGTACATTTAAGGAACCATAGGAAACCAAATAATAACTTGAAACTGTGTAGTATCTAATAGAATAAATTGGCAAGACTTTAAACTGTATGATCCAGAGATTAAAAACATTGGAACCAGTCAGATCAGGCACCAAATTTCTCAACTGTAAACTAGGGGATATAATAGTTCCTCCTATATAGAATTGTTTAAAGGGGAAATAAAATATTATATATGTAGCAGGTATGAATCTCATTTGGAGATTCATTCTTCAGTTTCTTAAACAAAACACAAAAACCTGAACTTCTATTTTGAATTTTCATTTTTCTTGACTGATAGAAAATTTAACCTTAGTCATTTGGAGACTTCTCCCCTCCATTCATTCTCTTCAAGGTAACAGTAAGTTATGCAGTGCCAAGCCATTGTGAAAGCAGTGGAAGTCCCTCCAATGATAGTTATCAAATGATTAGAACAATTGATAATTTACATTTTCTTAGTCTTCCATAAAATTTTCTCTAAGCCCAGATTAAAGCCCATCCATACCTGAGATGGGGTGTTCTCTCTGGATACCTCCACCTTCTTCCTTTTTATAATTTCTTAAGCTTATATGCAAAAATAAAGTTTTGTGGGTCTCTCCCAATACCAAAAGATTTCTGCCTTCTAGCAAAAAACAAGATAGATGAGAGTAATGATTAATATTCTTTTATTGATTCTCACTGGTAATGATTTTGTTGAAGATAGTGAACCAAGTGATTAGTAATGATTACACAGCTAGTTAGAGTTAGAACAGCATCTATAAATCACTATAGGAGCAAGTGCCCTTTCTAGTTTTTAACACTTGTTATTTTTACTCAATATTATAACTGAGATTCATTCAGTCCTTCAGCATATTGTATATTGGGCACCTGCAATATGTCAAGCATGGTTTCAGACACTGAGTATATGTTAGTAAAGCAAAAGGAAAAATCTCAATCCTCACAGAGCTCACATTTTAGTGGGAAAGACAGGAAATAAGATAAAATGTTAACATACACCATATGTTTGAAAATGGTTAAGTGTTGGGGCGCCTGGATGAGTCAGTGGGTTAAAACCTCTGCCTTCGGCTCAGGTCATGATCCCAGCATCCTGGGATCAAGCCCTTCATTGGGCTCTCTGCTCCGCAGGGGCCATGCTTCCCCCCTCTCTCTCTGCCTGCTTCTCTGGCTACTTCTGATTTCTGTCTGTCAAATAAATAAATAAATAAAATCTTTTTTAAAATGGTGCCAGGAAGTCCCAAGAAGAAGTAATAAAGCAGATGGGAGTTTGGAACATGGGATGGGGGTGAGGCTGTAGATTTAGGCAAAATGCATAGAAAGGTCTCAATGAGAAGATAAATTTTGTGTAAGTAACTGAAGGAAATAAGGGAGTGAGCCACACAGGTATCTGGGGAAAGAGTTTTCCAGGCAGAGAAGACAGAGCATGAAAAACGGTGAGACAGGACAGAATGCCTGCCATGTTCAGAAATCAGGAAGGAGCCCAGGCAAGGTGCCTCTAATTAAGTGAGTTCAGGAAGGGCTACAGGAAATGGAGTCAAAGAGTCCATGAAAAGCAGGGGGCAAGACAGAAAGTGGAGGGGACTCAAGCTATTTACAAGCCTTAGCTTTTATTCTGAGATAGAAACCCATTGGAGAATTTTGAACAGAAGGGTGACATGATCTGAGTATATTTTAAGAAGATCATGGTAGCTTTTTTCTTGAAGATAGACCACAAAGGAACAAGGGCATGTAGAACTTCTCTAATTTATGAGCTATTATGGAGAAAATTTTAATGTAGTCAAGACCCGTTGAATTCTAATTCCATAAATTCTCTTTTATTTTACTGCATCTGAGAATTTTGCAAAGTGAAATTCTAACTTTTATATTTGTGATTTAATCCAATCAACATTCAATACTTGTGCTAAGGGTGATATGTGTGAGATGTAATTCTTGGCACAGAGAGTAATAAGACAGAGGACTGCCCTTGAGAAATTCACGTTTCAGAAATGATGATAGAACATGTCAATATGTAGGCTTCTAGAACATTGACAAATGGAAAATATAAAAGATTGACTACCATGGTCTGGTTGTCCAGATTCCTGACAAAAACTCTCAAGCCAAAAAATATCACCTTCAAATATTTCAGATATGAGAAATAATGAAATAATCTGTAGCCCAGTGTGGTCTTTTTAAAATTTCTCCTCTTCCCTTTCTCCTTTTCCTCTTCTTTCTTCTCTCTCTCTTTCCTTTTATAATGAGGGAAGACTGTGCATGTTGACAACTATTGTTGATAGCATTAATTGATGAGTTTGCTAAATCACTGTTTACAAAAGAATAGCCATTTTCTATTTTGTATTATCAGGAAGTGAGCACTTCAACAGGGCTAGTTATGACTGCTTTACATCTTTAGATCTTTCATGACCATGATGGAACTACCTCAGTAACAAGCTAGCTTACTGTCCTAATTATCAAGATGTGGGTAGACTGCCACTATGAAATAGAAAGCATTCCACTTCATCTGAAATTGAAGTTCAGTGGCAATTGGGGAGAGACGATCTTAATATCCATGCTCTCTTCTCTCCTTAGGCTGGGTTAAGTGCCCCTCTTTGGTACTCACCTAATACTTCATGCATCACTGTGTTACTGGAATGTATCAAAATTAACTGGGAATGTGCTTGTGCCTCTCTGCCATCTTTTTGGGGGCAGGATCATGTGTTGTTCACACCTGTCCCTACCCATCACAGCATCTGACAGATGTTAGTGCTCCATAAATGTTTGTTGAATTAAACTGTTGAAATGACTGCTGATGTGGTATTTAAATGATTTTCCTATGGAGAAGAAATAGACATTGAGTAAATGCTTTCACTGGCTAAGTATTTGTCAGATATCAGGGAACTTATCACCCAAGGCTACATCAAACTCCATTCTCATCCTGTAGGTGTTCACAATTCAGTGAGGCAGAGAGACCTGGAAACTCCTAATTGTAACACAGTGAGATGTGACTCTAAGTTCAGTCCAAGAGAACAAGCATCCGAGAGGAGAGCTACTCAGATCTCTTGAAACAGCAACAGGATTCATTGGGAAAGTTTGATTAAGATCTTGAAGAGTGGATGTTGTTTTCCGGTAAAGAGTAGGAATTTTGTTTCAGGAAATGTACCAGATACAGAAAGTTGTAAAAGTATGAGAGAAAATGTACTGTCAGTTCTTAAGATAAATTTGGGCTGTGTTTGCCAGCGTATTGAATGAGTGGAATGAGCACTTCAGCCAGAAGCTGAAGGGCAGTAGGAGAGATGAGAATGAATTTGAATGCATTGATTTAGTGAAATGGTTTCAAAGTTATAAAGAAATAATATGTTAGGATTGTATTTTAGAACTGTTATTTTGGTGGCATATGGTGGATGGATTAGAAAAGGATAAGACCAACGACTGGGGAAGCAGCTAATAACAAACTAGGATGAGATATCTGTGTAGTGTTGTGGCTGGAAAAGTGGACTCTGGAGCCACATTGTCTGGATTTGACTTCTGGTCTCCATAATCTTATGCAAGTTACTTAACTCCTCAGTAATTCATTTTCTTCCTCTCTAAAATGGGCATCAAAATGAAACCTACATATAGCATTGTTACAAGTATTACATTAATGCATATAAACTACACGGCACATAATAACTACTTAATAAATGGTGTTTATTATCATGAATATTCCATTCACACATCATAAAAATCCCAGAGAGAGATACAGTGTTGATATTCATTTAATAAATATAAATCCTAAGGCTTCTAGGATTTAACTATGATGGCTAATTACAGCATTTCACATATTTGCATATTAAATACACATATAGCAGGTCATAGACAATGAGTGAGAAAAAGGATTTGTAATTAATATCTATTAATGGAGTTTGAATTTGTTAGACTAATTAAAAGCATGAATCATGATGCTCCCATTCTTTTTGTTTTGCTATGAGTTCAGAAGTTTAGGAAGGGGCTGAAACAACCTATGGGATATATAGGAACTAACATTTTGCAGTCCAGAGCTGGAAAATATAGACTATAAGTGACAGCATTTGTTCATTGGCCTTGATCTACAGAGACAACTCTCATCTGCCTATATTTCATCTGTGAATCCAAGAGTTACTCTGTAAACTCTGAGTTACACAATATGGTCATGTTCGTACATTTTGCAAAGTTGCATTTCTTGTCAAGAAGAAAACAAAATGCATTATGTGGTTAACTTCTAGCCTTCTATCAAACTAACAGCCCAGATAAGGTCAACATTACAACTGGTTTATAAATCATATCATCTATTCTGCAATGTCTGTTTGTTTTTTCATTTGTTTATAATAACAGGTGACAACACCATCTGCGAGCTTAACAATGTTGTATGGTCCCCATGGTTCTTTAAGATATGTCGCTCTTCATCATACCCCTCCTCAAATGTGCACAATAGCACTTGGTCAGTAACAAAATTCAAATTTGATAAGCATTTATACTTTATCAAATGGTTCATCGTGGGTGAGGTTTATTGCTTGTGATGTACATGCAGTGGAAAATGACAATTTGCTGCAGCTATCAGATGCATTTTCTGAAATGTTAGGAAGAAGCTGATAATAATCTGTCTTCTTTGTATAAGGCAGAGGAAAGAGATCACCCTGTGGATAGGACCCAACTACCTCTTAATATTTTCTCTAGTCTTTGAAGTTATAAGTTCAGTGTATTGCATTTCCCCAGCTCCTATGAGCTCAAGGCCTCAGAGCTTGACAGAGTAAAATTTCTTTTAATTTTCAGAATATCAACTTATGTGTATAGGAGGGAGAAGTAGAATAAGAAGCTGTTCAAATTTAAAGATGTATATTAAAATTAAAATCCAACTTTTATTTAATAACAACTTGCCTAAACTCTCCTTTCAGATCATAAATTCCATAGCTTCTAGTATGCAAGCACTTCACCTTGGCAGCTACTCCTGTATTCACCATCACCTTTGCTCCTGTCAGGGCCCCATCTGGAAGAGCTCTTAATCAAGTCAACTCTAAGACGTTATCTGGACAGTGTCTCCAGTGATAAACCAAAGTTGGAAAATAACATGAATCATTTAATATTGATTAATGATTATTAACTTTTGTCCTTAAACATTTCCAAATCCTGGTTTGATTTATGAAGACAATCATTAGTTACTTATCGAATTAAAACTAAGTCTAATATAGGAAAAAAAATCTGTAGTTAGTTAATCCAGCCAGCCATTTATTTCTGATGAAATTGCTCTATAAAATAGACATAAAACCCCCAATACCACTAAATCTCAATTACACTGTGGAAAGTGAAAACTAACATTTCTTCCTTACAAACTTACAGTGAGATGAGCCCTCAATGAGAATGGATGCTGAAACAGCAGGTTGGAATGCCTTAACATTTTTGTTCTTTTTTAAATTCTTCTTATTTTTAAAAATTTTTTCCAGCTTTATTGAAATATGATTGACAAATAAGAAATTATATATACTTAAGATGAACAGTGTGGTATTTTGATATAAGTATGCCCTGTGTAATGATTACTGCAATTAAGTTGATTAATATATCCCTTGCCTCACAGATTTACCATTTGGTAAACTCTTGAATAGGTCCAGTTTAAAATATAGTTTTTAGTTTTTGGTTGCTTTCTTAAAAATGTATATCTTCAGGGTGCCTGGGTGGCTCAGTGGGTTAAAGCCTCTGCCTTCGGCTCGGGTCATGATCCCAGGGTCCTGGAATGGAGCCCCACATCGTGCTTTCTGCTCAGCAAGGAGCCTGCTTCCTCCTCTCTCTCTCTCTGCCTACTTGTGATCTATGTCTGTAAAATAAATAAATAAAAAATCTTTTAAAAAATGTGTATCTTCAACAGTATTGGCTAATATGCAATATCAATAATGTTTATTTTTCATATTATTATTATTATTATTATTTTAGAGAAGGAATATGAGAGTGGGGGGAGAGGCAAACGGGGAGGGAGAGAGAGAATCTCAAGAAGACTCCGTGCTCATTGTGGAGCCTGATGTGGGGCTCTTTCTCAGGACTCTGAGATCATGACCTGAGCCAAAATCAAGAGCCAGATGCTTAACCAACTGAGCTACCTGGTTTCCCTGAGAGTGTTTAGAGTTTTGTGTGCCAGCTAGTGTTCAGTTCTTCTTTTTTGCAAGTGTGTACCTCCTATTCCTCTTTGGCCATTTTGCCCATTCCCCTACCCACCACCCCTTTGGCACCTATCAGTTTGCTCTCTGTGTTTATTTGTTTGTTTCTGCCTTGTGTTCATTTATTCATTTTGTTTTTTAGGTTCCCCTGTAGAAGCTAAATCATATGGTATTTTGGTTATTTTTAAATAATCTCACTCAAATATGCTAAAATGAATATAAATATGCCTTACATAATTTTCATTATGTTAGTTGAACTTGAAATCATGTCTATGTTTTAAGTTCATATTTGTGAATTATCAAGGAAAAACTCTTGATCTGTGGTTGTTTCCAAAATTACAGACAAACTTTGGAATATTTTATAATTTTACAATTATCATAGGTATATTAGAATATAAATATACTATTTTTTCGATAGTTTATGTCTAATCCTAGTGTATGCCAGGTTCATTAAAATGAGTTTAATGCAGGACTTCTACTACCTATCATCATTGTAAATATATACCAAATTTTAAAGTACAGTTCAGACTTAGAACTTTCAGAGTAGATACATTGAAACAGTCTAAAATTGTCAACTTATTTTGAAATGAGATAACAGAGAGGAGTTCAAGCAATTTTATTCGCCTTTTATCAAAAGGCCCATGATTATTTTCTTCCAGAGAAGCCATCAGTGCAAGTAATTAGAAGATTGTGCTTTACTGACTTGGCTGATTTCTAATTCCCACCATGATATGGCTTGATTCTCTATGCATTTACAGGACTATAATTACATATGAGAGTTTAGACTTTGCCAGTCCACGAGGTGATCAACCCCCTTACCACAACAAGGAATGGGAAAGTGACAAGAAAATACAACACCATGGTGGTGTCATGCCAGTAAGCTGTATGACCAATGGTGGACTTTGCAGACCTCAGCTGGAGCCCAGGGACTGGGGTCTGCGACTGACACTGTTTCCTTAAAGTGATATGTGAAATGTGATTGTTAGTGAAGCAAATGAAGCCAGTCAGAGAGAATGAAAGAAAATAAACAACAGTAATAACAAACATTGAGATTAAAAAGGCAAAGCAGGGGGGCACCTGGGTGGCTCAGAGGGTTAAAGCCTCTGCCTTCGGCTCAGGTCATGATCCCAGAATCCTGGGATCAAGCAGGATCCTGGGCTCGAGCCCCGAATCGGGCTCTCTGCTCAGCAGGGAGCCTGCTTCCTCCTCTCTCTCTGCCTGCCTCTCTGCCTACTTGTGATCTCTGTCTGTCAAATAAATAAATATATCTTAAAAAAAAAAAAAGGCAAAGCAGGAAAAACCATTATTTTGAGACTTGGTTATATTGGTTTTTATTTTGTGGACTTGATTGTTCACATGTGAAGGAAATACAGTCTGCATAATTTAATATCTTTTTGAATCAAAGTTATAGCATGTGACCCATAGTGCTCCTAATGGTACCTTATATAAAGAAAAAGTTTGAAGATTTTTATTGACAAATAATTTCTTATAAATTTTCTCTAACATTTTTTAGTATAATCTCTCTGTTAGGTAAAACTGTGCATATGGGTGAGACGTAGCTGGTTTCTCACTATATTTATATATAAGGAACTCTGTATATATCCATATCACTGTGTACACAAACACATGCACACAATTCTTGGCTTTAATTACCATATCTTTAAAATAAAGAGAAAGGGCAACTTAATCATCATCTTCAAGCTTTTCTCTTCTCTGATTAGCATACTTGAAGAATTAAGAAATTTCAACCTAATATAAGGGAATTACATAGATAACATGGACATTTTAACATTCTTTGAAACGTCCAACTCTAGGAAAAGGCAGATATTAAATCTCAGGAAGCCTTGCCAATAAACTAGTTTTTATGATATACGTGGAAAAGGTCAGAATTACTGTCAGACTTTGAAAAATAATATAGCTGTAGAACCTGATAGTCCTGGTGTGGTTGTCAAATGCATAACAAGTGAATGGAGAGTCCTGGTTAATTATTTATGGTACTGTAAAAAACAATTGATAATATAAAAAAATTTCAAATCTTTTTCATAAAGGAAGTCAACGTGGTGACTGTTGGTACTCCTCTGGCTTCTATCTGCTCCAAGTTGTGAAATAATGGTCGGTATTTATCTTTCCTAAACAATATCATGAATTAAGATCTATGGAATCATTTCAGTACTCTAGATTATGGTGTAATGCAGTGGATATGTTACTTGTTTTATACACGAAATTACAAGAAATGCATTGGTTATCAGAATGATGATACAGTGCAATTCTCTGTAGACACTGGGTCAGTTAATCCAAAACCTTTTTTCTGATGGAGGCATAATACTCCATAGTGTATATGGACCACATCTTCCTTATCCATTCGTCTGTTGAAGGGCATCTTGGTTCTTTCCACAGTCTGGCGACCGTGGCCATTGCTGCTATAAATATTGGGGTACAGATGGCCCTTCTTTTCACTACATCTGTATCTTTGGGGTAAATACCCAGTAGCGTAATTGCAGGGTCATAGGGAAGCTCTATTTTTAACTTCTTGAGGAATGAACCACACTGTTCTCCAGAGTGGCTGCACCAACTTGCATTCCCATCAACAGTGTTAGAGGTTCCCCTTTCTCCACATCCTCTCCAACACACGTTGTTTCCTGTCTTGATAATTTTGGCCATTCTAACTGGTGTGAGGTGGTATCTCAATGTGGTTTTTATAAAAAGGTGATACATGCATACCTCGCACATTTTATTTTTACTCAGCCTTCATATTTTATTAATTTATTTGTCAGAGAGAGAGGGAGAGAGAGTGAGCGAGCACAGGCAGACAGAGTGGCAGGCAGAGGCAGAGGGAGAGGGAGAAGCAGGCTCCCTGCCGAGCAAGGAGCCCGATGTGGGACTCGATCCCAGGACGCTGAGATCATGACTGGAGCCGAAGGCAGCTGCTTAACCAACTGAGCCACCCAGGCATCCCTTAACTCAGCCTTCAAAAGCCTTTTCTGTTGAGGCAGGGCTGAGGACTCTTAATTGTGTGTGGAATCACCGGCTAGGTTTTGACATGTTCTTTTTACATAAGAATCCATAATTTATTATATAAATTATAAAATTTATAAAATTATATATTAATATAATTATATAAATTATAAAAATATAAATTGATTATCGATTTTTATGTATTGGTATCTTTACAGTGGAATAAGAACTCAAAGACTTATAAAATAATTTGGCAAAGATTCCTTTTATATTTTTATCATTGTTTTTCAAACTATCCTTTAAAAATTCATTTTTATGCCTTCCTGTAGTCTTTCTAATATGTTAAACTTAGTTTTTTGTTTTTTAATTTTTTAAAAATACTTTATTTACTTATTTTTAAATCAGAGGGTGAGCACAAGCAGTAAGAGTGGCAAGCGGAGGGAGAAGCAGACTTCTGAGCAAAGAGCTGGATGTGGGACTCTATCCCAGGACTCCCAAGACCCTGGGATCATGACCTGAGCCAAAGGCAGCCACTTAACCAGCTGAGCCACCCAGGCATCCCTAAACTTAGCTTTTTTGAAGCTATATTTTTGCACTCATAAGTTAATTGTATATGTAATAATTAAATTGTGTAGTGATACATGTTATGAATATGACTAATGTAACCAGGTTCGAGTTTGTGTTTATAGCCGGCTCTGTATAAACATATAACTTGAGTGATAGGATATAGTAGCTCAGTGCTTTGGATAGCTCATAAGTAAACTGGGTCTCCTTAAAAATATTTAGCATTTTAAAATGTCTCTCTGGATAGTAGCATCACTTCAGAGATATTGTCCAATATAGTACCCATGCTGATGGAATGAAAATGCATATTCTGGGAGATACAAGGCTGAAAGGATTGCAGGAATGTGGTATCATGCTGGGGGCTACATAAAGTGGAAAAAACCCTATTACTTAAAAAACATTTTAGGCAATGTTTTGTGTGGTTTCATCAATTTATTAATGAACCCACTGAAAAGAAATGGTATGATGAGTTCATGAAACTAAAAAGAAAATATTCTTGAAACAAAGCATAATGAATTATGTATATATATGTACATATATTTGTGTATATAACATATATACACATATTCTATGCATGCATGCATTATATATGCATGTATATTTATAATATGACTTGGGAGATAAATGATTGTAGTTCAAGGTTCAGATTCTAGACAAAGTTGGATGCACCAACTGACAGCTGTATGAGATTGGGAATTTAATCTCTCTGCCTCAGTTTTCTTATCTTTAAAATGGAGATAATAATATTGCCTACCTCATTAAATAAGCTCATATTTGTAAAATACCTGGAATAGTGCTATGAGTAATAATAGCAGTATAAAAACTGTGCATATGTGGACAGAGAAACCATGTGTATGGTTTAGGAGTGTTTGTAATGCTTTGAATTTTCAAGTTTAAGGTATGAAATACATTTCGTAGCTTGACAGAATTTATCATTTTGAGCCTATACCAGTTATCTAAGCTACATTAATGGAGTCTATGGTAGAACTCCTAAAGCTGATAGAGAATATCATCTCTTACTACATTCACTCATGGACAGCCACAGACATTCTGTCAACAGAAAAACAAATATTATGACTGCTTTTCAGAATAGCATCTCCATATCTGTGTTGAATCCAATAATATGGTTACTTTAAAGGGCACAGAAGACATGGTATTTACCATGCCCAAAATAGCATACCTCCTGACAAATTCTAAAATGTTCCTATAGCCAACTGAAATGGCATTCTCTTGTATTCCTCGTTGCAATTTCTGATATAACCCATTGCTACAGTGACTGCCAGTACATGGTAGTGATCTTGATAACATTTCTGCTTTCATTTCAACTCTTGATTGGCCTTTAGCAGTCAGAGTAAGTGAGGCTGTCATTCTATCTCCCATCCTTATGAAATTGAATTTTATGAAAGAGACGTAACCTAGGGTTTGAGAGGTTTGATTGACATCTTCCATATGGCTGCCTTGCTGTAGTCAAAGAAATAGTGCTCTGAAACCTCTGCTGGTGCCTTCATTTGAGGAGAGCAGATGGGAGAAGGAGGCAGGGAAGACACCAGAGTAGGACATTACGATGTCCACCTCTGTTCCCTGAGATAGTATGCATGTGTCCACCTCCAATCCTGTTAAATACCCAGCAATTGCTTAATGAGGAGCACCAATGATAGTAACGACATTATTAATTCACTGCCTCAAATGGGGGAAGGCAGGAGTATTGGAGTAGCATTTTACCTCATTTTGAATTCATAAAACAAAAATATACAAAGATAATAAGTATTTATTAAACCTAAACTGAAATCTGCCTAGACTTTGCTTCTCTGATAATGATATATGAGGCATGTTTTTGGATTCTTTATCAGTTTCATAGAAAAAAAATCTGCATTTTTACCTAGTTGACAAATTTGAAATTCTCCAGATGGCAGCTTTAATATGTTTAATATGATTGTGCTGTTAAAAAATAGCAATAGAGTTTTCTCTATAGAAAGTCATTTGCTATGAGAAAGCAATACCATATGATACATGAAAATAAGAACATTGCAAGCTATTTTTGTTATTTGGCTTTTACTGAGCTCTCGATGAATAAAAAAAAAAAAGTCTATGCTGTGCAAACAGATGATACTGTTGAACTTAGTAACTTATTTTGCCCAGTTCCTAAAGTCTTTTATTAAAATATAGTCAAGCCATCTCTTATCTGTTTTTCTGCATATTGGTAATATTAGCTACATTGTGGTTTTTTGTGTACACCTGCTACGGGAGCAGTAGGAGATCTGGAAATGGATCAGAACCAGATACATAGACCCATAGCAGGGGTGTCATTTGAATAGCTACACCTGTGCCCTCTTGAGAGTTTTGAGAATTTCTGCACTAAGAACCATTTCAGATATTAGATATCTTACCATATAATACTAATTCTGCCAGACAACATGAAAATTGATTCATCTCATCACAGTTCCCAATCCCACACCTCACTGATGCCTTAGACAGTGCTTTGCATCACCCAGCACTTAAAATTCACCATTAGTGCTGGTAGAATACAAGATACAGAAGTCCATGGCTGTGGTCTTCTGTACTGTGAGCATTTTCTTCCTGTGTTATAAATATTTATCCCATTTGTGTATCAGCCTTGGCTTGGATAAGTTAAGTTTGTTGTGCAGATACTGGAAATTTCAAGGTCAAATGGTTGCTTTAAACTTTCTAATTCATACCTGTCATGTGCTTTGTGTGAGCCCTGAAACTACCTATAACAGCTGTCATTTTGAGGTGTTCTGATTCTTCTGAGAGGTTAGAGTTCCTTTGAGGAAAATTATTAGAGACTCTGTGGAAAAACCAAAACAGCGGTCCATCTACCAAGAGGACCTGGGCTGTGATCTTTTTAGTTCATTTCATATGAGTACAGGGAAACCTAAACTCCACAAAGATGTCATTTTGTTGTAACTTTGCAGGATTACTAGTCTACTGACTACATCCATGGTATAAACTTTCAGCTTGTTTTATTTTCAAAAACATTCTGCCCTAACTATAAATTTGTCTATACAGGGAATTGTACAATTTGTAGAAATAGAGTAATAGTAATAATAATGATTATTTTGCAGGATGATTATAGTTATGTGAGTTTATAAGCCATAGTGCTATATATAAAAAGTTATTCCTGTATGTTTTTATCTTTTATCTTGGACAAAGAACCTCGTATGTTAGTTGCTTATCAAATTAGGGAAGTATTTGGTAATAAAGTAGAAATGATGCCCTAAAATTTTTGAAAACAATGACATAAGGTTCTACTATGTTATGGTTCTAGTATGTTCTAGTGTGCTGTAAATACTCTGTGGTTGAAAACATGGACATTGAAGTTAGAATGACTAGCACTATAATCATGATCTTGGTCATGGTATCAATTTCCTCTTCTATACAATAAAGGTAATGGTAAATAATCATTGTTGAATGCATGATTTAAAAGTAAGCCTTATATAAAATAGCATATTAAAATCCTTATCATAATGCTTGATATATAATAAATACTCAGTTTTTAATAACTGCTGCATCAGAAGGGTGCCTGGGTGGCTCAGTCAGTTAAGCATCTGCCTTCATCTCAGGTCGTGGTCACAGTGTTCCTGAATTGAGTCCCATGTCAGGCTCCCTGCTCAGTTAGGAGTCTGCTTCTCCTTCTCCCTCTGTCTCTCCACCTGACTCATACTCTCTCACTCTTCACTCCTCCCTGTCAAATAAATAAATAAAATCTTTTAAAAAATAATTATGGTAACAGAGTCTATACTCACTATTCTATCAGAAAGCTGAGATTTGTGTTATAAGGAGATTTTAAGTTAAAAAATGTTAAATACCTACTACAAAACATCAAATAATAGGTAGTGATTTCATATACACACACACACACACAGTTTGGCATATGAACATATAGATGAGGCAATTATATGACTGGGTAAATTCAATTCAACAACAGACAATATGATTTGTGATCTAGTGTCAATTTCTTTTGCTGCTCTTTTGGATAATATGTTTTAAAAATCTACTATAAAATGCTAGTCATCAACTTGTCTTTTGATAGCATGAATGTTAACTATGAAATGGTTATAAATTACTTTGCAGAATGAACAGCTGTGGGAAATAATAAATGATTCTGTTATCACAACAACTAGAATATTAGCTGGCATATGCAGAATTACATATAAATGGCATTATTACAGAAAATGGTGGGAAAAGTCCTAAAATATACTTTTTGACTCTGATGTGGGTCAATTAAATAGCCCTATTAATTTAACATCAGAAATATGTGATTGACTGTATTTCAATAAAAATCTGTTATGAAATACCATGGACTGTTTCAGTAATGAGGCTTATAAGAAAATGCATTTTTATAAGAAACATTAATACTTGTTTTTATTTAGTTTCTTTGAGTTTATGCCAAATCTTTCCCATTATTTTTTAAAGATCTTGACTGTACTTAATTGTTTGGAGACATAGTTTTTTTAAATTTTTTTTTATAAAATATAATGTATTTTTATCCCCATGGGTACATGTCTGTGAATCGCCACATTTACACACTTCACAGCACTAACCATAGCATATACCCTCCCCAATGTCCATTACTCCAGCCCCCTCTCCCGATCCCACTCCCCACAGCAGCCTTGTTTTTTTTGTGAGATTAAGAGTCACTTATGGTTTGTCTCCCTCCAGATCCCATCTTGTTTCTTTTCTTCTTTTCCTACCCCGCCAACACCCCATGTTGCATCTCCACTTCCTCATATCAGGGAGATCATATGATAGTTGTCTTTCTCCGATTGACTTATTTCACTAAGCATGATACCCTCTAGTTCCATCCACGTCATTGCAAATGGCAAGATTTCATTTCTTTTGATGGGTGCATAGTATTCCATTGTGTATATATACCACCTCTTCTTTATCCATTCATCTCTTGATGGACATCTAGGTTCTTTCCATAGTTTGGCTATTGTAGACATTGCTGCTACAAACATTCGGGTGCACGTGCCCCTTCGGATCACTACGTTTGTATCGTTAGGGTAAATACCCAGTGCAATTGCTGGGTCATAGGGTAGTTCTATTTTCAACTTTTTGAGGAACCTCCATGCTGTTTTCCAGAGCAGTTGCACCAGCTTACATTTCCACCAACAGTGTAGGGGGGTTCCCCTTTCTCCACATCCTCGCCAGCATCTGTCATTTCCTGACTTGTTAATTTTAGCCATTCTGACTGGTGTGAGGTGATATCTCATTGTGGTTTTGATTTGTATTTCCCTGATGCCGAGTGATGTGGAGCACTTTTTCATGTGTCTGTTGGCCATCTGGATGTCTTCTTTGCAGAAATGTCTGTTCTGTCCTCTGCCCATTCCTTGATTGGGTTATTTGTTCTTTGGGTGTTGAGTTTGATAAGTTCTTTATAGATTTTGGACACTAGTCTTTTATCTGATATGTCGTTTGCAAATATCTTCTCCCATTCTGTCAGTTGTCTTTTGGTTTTGTTAACCATTTCCTTTTCTGTGCAAAAGCTTTTGATCTTGATGAAATCCCAATAGTTCTAATATAGTTCTAATAATAATAGTTCTAATAATAATAGTCTAAATTCCTGTACAAGTTCTAGCAGTTTTGGAGGGGAGTCTTTTGGGTTTTCCACATATAGTGTCATATCATCTGCAAAGAGTGATAGTTTGACTTCTTCTTTGCCGATTTGGATGCCTTTAATTACTTTTTGTTGTCTGATTGCTGAGGCTAGGACTTCTAGTACTATGTTGAATAGCAGTGGTGATAATGAACATCCCTGCCATGTTCCTGACCTTAGTGGAAAAGCTTTCAGATTTTCTCCATTGAGAATGATATTTGCGGTGGGTTTTTCATAGATGGCTTTGATAATATTGAGGTATGTGCCCTCTATCCCTACACTTTGAAGAGTTTTGATCAGGAAGGGAAGCTGCACTTTATCAAATGCTTTTTCAGCATCTATTGAGAGTATCATGTGGTTCTTGTTCTTTCTTTTATTAATGTGTTGTATCACATTGATTGATTTGCGGATGTTGAACCAACCTTGCAGCCCTGGAATAAATCCCACTTGGTCGTGGTGAATAATCCTTTTAATGTACTGTTGAATCCTATTGGCTAGTATTTTGGTGAGAATTTTCG
>PISX010025054.1:0-26767 GCA_004024625.1 Mellivora capensis
ACACACACAATGGAATACCATGCAGCCATCAAAGACACAAAATCTTGCTATTTGCAACAATGTGGATGGAACTAGAGGGTATTTTGCTAAGCAAAATAAGTCAATCAGAGAATTATCATATGATCTCTCTGATATAAGGAATTTGAGAGGCAGGGCAGGGGGTCCTGGGGGAAGGGTGGGAAAAAGTGAAATAAGATGGGATCGGCAGGGAGACAAACCATAAGGGACTCTGAATCTCAGGAAATAAACTGAGGGTTGCTGGGGGCAGGGGGAAGGTTAGGATAGCTGGGTTATGGACATTGGAGAGGGCATGTGCTATGGTGAGTGCTGTGTGATGTGTAAGACTGATGATACACAGACCTGTACCCCTAAAGCAAATAATACATTATATGTTAATAAAAAAATAAAATTAAATAAAAATAAAGGGCAGTCTGAGAAATGGTTCAGGTGGCTCAAACAAGTCAGTAAGGGAACAAGGTATGCAAACAAACATAAAAGTAGGTCAGGCCTGAATGGCAGAGGCACAGGAGAGCCACGAATGATGTTTGTGGTGGACACCAGCATGATCCAACTTGCAGTCAAGGGTTTTACCCAAGTCACCAGTATAGTGGATGGGTGAGATTACCAGTGAGTAACCTGGACTCTGGGGCCACACAGAGCTACCCTAGCTTGTTCATAAATTCTGTGATCTAATTTAAGGATGACAAATAGAAATCTACTTTCATGTTATCATTCTCAAATATACACAGCCATGAACTTGCTAGTGGCTAGAAAACACTCAACAGTTTTCTCATTGATATTGTTTAATTGTAGAAGGCAATTCACTGAACTTGGAAGAGTCCATGTATCTTCCCTAGGAACTTTAAAGCTGTGTTTTTCTTTGTAAATGAAGGAGCCAGAACTTTTACCAATAAATTTCTCATTTAGATTTCCCTCAGTTAGTCTTCATGAACAATATGCACAGTGTCCTAGATTACCCTAAGGAAAGAGATGTACCAGTCATAAAATTACTGCAACATTTTTTATTTGAATAGACTAGCATCTCAGCAGACAAAATGGTGCCCAACATTCATCTACCATACAGGAAGCACATGAGGTTTATTTCACATAATTGCATGAGGTTCTAGAACAGTCCTGATTTTATGCACAAGAGAACATAGACTCAGAGAGATTATAGAGCTTGCCCAAAGTCACAGAGCTGTTAAAGAGAAGATTCAGAATTTGACCTCCCAGATATGTCCATTTCAAAGCTCTTTTTCTTTACTGTGCTAGAAGGGCATCTCCCAACTAGGGTGATGGCAGTGGGTGGAAATACATAACACAAGCAGGACTGACTTGTCTTGATGCCGAAATGATGCCATTTGAGAGGAAGTCACTCTATTCGCCATGCAAAGGGAATGGGACACAAGGCCATTAAAGGATTTTAGGCAAAAGTATGATGTGATGAGATTAGCAAAAACTGGAAACTACTGAACCATCTACTTTGGACATGATGTACACTTGGCCAAAGGCAGAGGCAATTTGGGAAGCTTTTCCCCTGAAACAAACACTACCAACAGTATTACTTTGTCGGGGTTTCTCGACCTCAGCACTGTTGATATCTGGGGCCAAATAATTCTTGGTTGTGGGGCACTGTCCTGTGCCCTGAAGCAGTATCTCTGTCTACTACCCATTAGACGTCTGTATCACCCCTATCCCCTGCAACTGTGACAACCAAAAATGTCTCCAAAAAAAAAATCACCCCAGGTAGAATGCCACTGCCTAGCAAGTGACCATAATAATTATAAAATGCTTGATTAAAAACTAAGCAGGGAAATACTTATAAATGAAAAAAAGTAAGAAAGTAACAAGTCACAACCATACTACATATCAGGATGTCACCCATGGACCCTGTTTGCTGATGCCTGCGAAAAATGGAGCAAAGTTCAGCCTTGAGAGGAGCATTTGAGGGTCAAGGCAACATGAACATCTCAGATGAGTGCCTCCGATAAATCGTGGAGCACTCAATTTATTTTTGTGTCTGAGGCTGCATGAAGTTCTAATCTGCTTAGATCTGATTGGATGACGCTTTGATTGCTCCATTCATCTGTTCATCTAAACTCTCTTTGCATGCAAGGTTTTCTGAATACACTCATAACCCAGCAATCATCCCAGCTATATCAAGCGAGATAATGTGGCTTTGCTTTAAGCTGAGATACTCCACGAAGCATAAACAGGAGATTTAAATTCAGCTGAGGTTTCTGAAATTTAAGAACGCAGTAGGAGTTACCATATATGCAACAAACACCACAAGGTCCCAGTTTAGCTTTTCCTCCAGTTGCAAACATAAAGCCTCCTGTTCCATTAGATCCTTTTCATTAAGCCAAACCTTTCATGCCAAGCTTCCCCAGGACTCATCCCTGGCTTCTGTGTGGGGTGGCATTGTGTGGCCGACAGATGAAATACTTCAATGTGCCTCCTCTGTAGCCCCAGCACCTCCAGGAATTAGCCCCCTGCCAGGTCTCCCAGGAACCCCATTTTAAGCATTGCTAAGAACTAACTTGTTTCCAGAAGGAGGGCATATCCTCCTTTCATAACCATTGAAGGAGAGATCATCATACTACTGAGTATAGAGTTTTTGCTACTTCCAGACAAAAGCCACTCCTGAGATGGGCCACTTAACCCATGCTCACTCCAGAACTGCAAAGGATCCTATCAGTATCCCAGTCACTCTCACACCCTCCCAGAGACACCTCAGCTGGCCACCACCCCCACCCAGGCATGGAGTGATGGCAGAAGCATATGAGGAAGTCAGTTGACTTCTTGACCCTACCCAATCATTTGGTGGCTGTCACAGGGATACCAAATGTGAAGCAGAAGGTTGTCAGAGATGATCTGGGCTCAGAAAGAAGTTCTGAGGGCACAGAGAGCCTAAAGAGCCTCCAGGGATCCATCCATCTTCCTGAGGAGCCTTGTGATCTGCACTTCAGCATCAGGTGCGCCATCTTGAGAAACCATCCCACATTCCAAGCAAAATTAGTTTAATGTTCCCACGTAAAAAAGTCCCAAGCCAGGTGGAGGATCATTATATGAGCACACACCGTGGAACTAAAAAGGTTTGCATGCTGCTGGAAGGAATTTATGGGGAAATTTATTACAGGTCCACTTCTTATGTAAGTCGTGTCCCCATATGATGATGAGCTCAGTGAGAGTTGCAAGGGCAAGAAAGGTTATTTGGGCCAAATATCATTAGGGTTTTGCCTTTGAGAAATAAGATAGTCTTCATCCAGATAGGCTTATGAATCCCAAGAAGGGGAAGGAGGGCAAAAGGAGAAGGAAAAAAAAAACAAAACCCAAACCTTCTGTAATGGTAGGAAGGATAACTCCTTTGCCTTTCTGACAGATCCATGTATTTCTAAGTTCCTTCTAAAAAGGAGGCTAACCTGGAGAAGAGGACAGATAAAGGGAGCTGAAAATGGCACAGGTTGGCAAACATAGCACAGCTGAGTAGCCAAGAATTGGGAATTCTTGAAAACTGGGAGCCATTTTATACCACAAAGACCCTGAGCCAGGGACATGCGTGGTAAAAGGACAGCACAGCAGCATGAACTGGGAAGATTAATGGGTCCAGAGTCACATTCTAGCCCTCTCATTTCTCATTTTCACTTCTAATAAGAGGAAGCAACAACAAATAACAACATCCAGATTGGTGACTCCTGTACTCCATGCCTCCACTAATACCCATTTCACCCAAACTAGAAGCCGCTGAATTTGCAAGATGCTAGATGGCCCACTCCAAACACACCCATGCAATTTTCCTCCTTTCATTCCATTCCAACCACAATGGCTTCTGTATTATCCCTGGAACATGCAGAGTACATACACTCTTGCCTCAGGGCCCTTGCACTAACTACCCCCTCTCTCTGGAATGCTCACTCCCAGATCCTCATAATTTCCTCCTATCTTGGCTTATGTGTCAGCTTATAAGTGAAAGCTTGCCTATCTAAAATTCAAAGGCCCTTCACTCACCCCACTCTACTATGCCCCAAGAATTCCTACTCTCCTTGCCCTGTTTCATTTTTCTCTGTAGTACTTATTACCAACTAAATCATATATAATCACTTATTATATATTGTCTCCTTGTATACAAAGATGTATACTCCATAAGGACAGAGTTTTTATCTATTATATTCACTGTCAATCTCCTAGAACCTAAAACAACGCCTGGCAAAAGGCAGTGCCTATGTGAACGGATGCAAGTGACCACCTACTATGTGCTAGGCACTTTCCGTAGGCAAGTTTCTCTGAAATTCACTGGCACGTACATATGAACAATGAATCAATTATACTCGGGTCTTGACTTAGGGCAATCCAATCCTTAATAAATCTACAATTCTTTAAACTTGGCTAATTAGAGCCTTCTAATAATACACAGTGTTTAAATTAGATAACAGAAAAGAAACTTCTGGCAATTGTTTGTTTTCAGGAATTCTCTCCCTGTTATCTATTCCTGCATCACAAATTTCCCCAAAGCTTAGTGGCTTATAACAACAACCGTGTTATTTTATTTCTCACTTTCATGGGTCAAAAATTCCAGCAGGTCTCTGCTGTCTGATTCTTCTGTTCCAAGTGGCCTCAGTGGCAGTTTCTCAGTGATATTCAGAGGTGAAACGGGCTTGCTGGGAGGGACGTTCTGCCTCACTCACACCTGATGGAGGGGTCTGGTGGGGAGGGCTGGGAAGGACTGCCTATCAAAGTGTCTCTGGAATGGATGCTTTGTCTTCAAGGTCAGGAAATCAGACCAGAAAGCAATTCAGAAAAGGATTACCCAAACCCTGTGAGCAACGGCAGTGTTCCTGAAATGGCATTTGGCTCCCTACAAAGAACATCTTCACGTCCCAGGTCCATAGGCCTCTTAAAACAGTCCTCTCATAACTTGATTTCCTACTTCACATACTTAATACTCAGTCCTTTAAAATAACTGGCATGGAGAAGAAAAAATAGTCTCTAGGCATAAATATGATGAGAACTTCATTTTCTGGACTGGGGGTCAAACTCAGCTGGAGATTCCTTTAAATGTAGCCACTATTTAAGCCAACGCACTAACATTTCATGATCCCAAGACAACAACATGATGAAAAAGGAAAAGGAAAAATGGTAAATGCCCATCTGGACTGTTTTGTACATTTTAAAGGTAGGCATTTTGTTTATCTCAGGTTGAAGTGAAAAATAGCTATGACAGGGTTTTTCTTTTTTTTTTTTTAATTAATTTACTTATTTTAGAGAAAGAGAGAGCAAGGGGAGGGGCAGAAGGAAAGAATCTCCAAGCTGACTCCACACTGAGCACAGAGCCAGACACAGGGCTCAACGTGGGGCTCAATCTCACGACCCTAAGATTGTGACCGGAGTCAGATGCTCAACTGACGGAGTCTGGATATGACAGTTTCTTAAGAAAACATGGGGATTATTTTCAAGAATAAACCTCATCTCTCACACCTTCTCTTGCAAAGGTGGGGGTTATGATTTGATAAAGGTCAGAGAACCAGAACCCCCTGCATCACTTTTATTAAAAAAAAAAATCTTGACCCACAATTTCACCTTTATGTACCCTCAGAAATGCCTATTAGAATTTTCCTCCCAACAGAAAGTTTTCTGTACTTCGAGGAGCATCTTGAAGCTCTTTCATTGGCTCAGGCACAATAAAGCATGATACTGCTGCGCATGACAGGATACGAGGCTGACCCCAATGATGTACACTGGGTTCCCATTTCTTTGTGCAGGTAGGTTTCCAGGAACTCTGGGGAGACCTAGGGGAGGATGCCAGTGAGCTGGCAGGGGCAGAACTGGCCCAGGATGGCTCGGTGCCTGCAGTCCACCCACCTGGTGGACTCCCTCCTCCTCTGTGACTATGAGCAGCACTCTTAACCTTCCCTTTCCTCCTCTAAGTCCTCACATACGGGTTGAGTTTTGCTTTGTTTTAAGATGTATTTATTTAAGGGGGTGAAGGGGCATATGGAGAAAATCTTCAAGCAGAAACCCCCAATAAGCATGGAGCCCAATGTGAGTCTTGATCCCATGACCCATGAAATCACAACCTGAGTGGAAACCAAGAGTCGGAAGCTCAGCCAACTGTGCCACCCAGGCACCCCTGGATTGAGACTTTGGTGAAATCTGCATCCTTTTCAAAAAAGTTTACAGGGGTGCCTGGGTGGCTCAGTTGGTTAAGCGGCTGCCTTCAGCTCGGGTCATGATTCCAGGGTCCTGGGATTGAGCCCCGTGTTGGGCTCCCTGCTCAGCAGCGAGCCTGCTTCTCTCTCTCCCTTTGCCTGCTGGTCTGCTTACTTGTGATCTTTCTCTATCTCTCTATCAAATAAATAAATAAAATCTTTTAAAAAAAAGTTCACATATTTTCCCAAATTTGAAAAGGAGTTTCTCAATTTCCTCCATTTGATGGAAAGGCATATGTCACTGCGGAATTTGTTTTATCTGTGAATCCTGTGTCTTAGCAGCAATATTTACAATAATGACAATTAAAATTAAATGATCAACTTCTAGGCGTTAGAAGTCTTCAAAAGTCTTAAATGTACTAATTCATTTAATCCCTATGGTAACTCTAAAATGTAAGTCCCATTACTATCTCCATTTTTCAGTGAGAAAATTGGGGTTCAGAGACCTGGAAAATCTACTTAAAAATCCCTCAGATAATAATGGTGAAGCCGGTAGTTGAGCACAGACACTCTGGTCCAGAGCTACCATTCTTGATACCACGCAAAACTACATCCATAAAGACACCAGCCTTTAAAGCATGATTTTGTTTGAATCTGAGATGATAAATTATGAATTTGGTAATGAGCCTGCATGCAGATCATACCAGGCCATAAACTGCAGACTCCTTTACCACTCTCGTTTCCGGGAATCCCCAACACCAGTGAGGATGTCTGGTCTACCTCCCTGGGTGTAATGTCTAAATACCTGTTTCCACCCTTGACCCTATCACTGAATTCCACACTTCTCTCTCCACCTGCAAATTCAATATAAACTTCAAGAATTAAAGGATCTTTATCTCTTTTTTTTTGTCACTGATATATCTGAATCACCAAGAACAATACTTGGCACATGGCAGGCACTCCATAGGTAGTTGTTGAATGAATAAATGGACATCTAAAAGGCATCTTAAATATAACAAGGACAAAATAAAACTTTTCACTTCTCTCCCTTAAAAATAATGTGTTCCTCTACAATCCTTGACCCAGCTTCCCAAGTGATAGACCCAAACCCTCAGAATCATTCCTAAATGCTCTCTGTGTCACCCTCACAGCCAATCCACCAGCAAGAAGTGGTTCCTCCATTTTCAAAGTGTACCCCCAATCTCCCCACCTCTCTCTACCTGTCTCCATCTCCCCAGTTCCAAGTCAACCCCTCTTACCTCCTCATGGGTCCCCTGCTCCCATTCTCTCCCTGCTTCTAAAATCGACCCATTGCTCAGACATCTCTTCCTACTTCAATGGCTGGTCATTACACTTTGCACTGAATCCAAACTCCTTGCTTCTCTTGCAAAGGCCCCATGTGATCTGGCTTCTCCTATCTCCCTCAACTTCCTCACAATGCTCCTTACACCCTGGCCACTCTTTCCTTCCACCTACTGTTTGCACATACAAATTCACTCCTACTGCCGCGCAGCACAGGGGGCAGGGTAGTGTAAAAGGTGCTATGTTTATGCATGCGTTCACATGCATGCATAAGAGAGGCAAAGTGTGTGTGTGTGTACACACGTTAATTCTAACTTGTACTCTAGAGGCAGTTTGTATTTAAAGTTCCTCTATCAGCTCTCAATACCCCAAGAGCAGTTAAGTATAAAGTATAAGACATCATCAAGAGTCAGTACCTTAAGTGTTGGTTACATGGCACTTAGGATACTGTTATCCAAAAGCCAAATGAACTACCAGAAGAGATATTTGATTGTTATTGGCACAATGAGAAGAATTCAATAGAGGTGAATGGTTAGAAATAGTATAAAAGCTCCCCTTCCCTGAAGTAAATGAAATACCAAGATCTGGCCAGCACCATCACTCAAGGGTCTAGCTTGCTTGTCCTGGATCCCTCCACCTCGTGGATGCCCTGTAGCCTGACCAACGCTGAGGCTGCCTGACCTGGTTGTGATTTCCGCCCAGAGCGAGTCTTCCAGGCAAGGCGTAGCTGGAGCCCAAGGGTCGAACTACTGAACTAGTTGTAAAGCTGCTTTGCACATGTTTGCTAAATGTCTGGTCACTCGTTAAAGGTGAGCATGCTTTTACTTGAACAGTCTTGTGTTTGCCCAGAAGCAGACCCTGGGGTGATAATTCAAGGGCAAGTAATTTCATTGGGAGGTCATGGGAACAAATGGGCAGGAGTGTAGGACTTAAGGAAAGGAAAGCAACAGATGGAGAGTACATGATCACGCCAGCTACTACTGTGAGCTCCTGCACAAGAATGCAGAGACTGGCAGCAGAAACTTGGCAGAGCACGCTGCAATGGACCCTAAGGTCCGAGGGCTACGGACAAGTCCGTGACCGTGTCTGTATGCAGTATCGCATCTGCCTGGACATGAGTGAACACTCATGACCCAAACTTACTTCTATCTCCCTTGGTGACCAGGGCACAGCAAAAGAATCTCCTGGATATTTTTCATTTGCTGGTATGGGGCACAGGCCAGTCTGAAACGCCCTCCTTAAGGTTTTTGCCTTTGCTGTTCCCTCGGCCCGCAATGTCTGCAGGTCTTTCTTAAAGAGATGATCCAGGAAAAACTTGGTAACAGAAAGCTCTAAGCAGCTTATTACTGCCTTCCTTTCCCCCAGGCCTTTGCCTGGATGATAGCTCTCTGGACGTTCCTCCAGTGGAAAAGCACACTCCAAGGCAAGCCAGAGCCTTCCCACCACACCAAGGGGGAATTTTCAAAAGGCTTTTCTGAAGGTGGAAAAGCTTTGCTGCTCCACCCAAAGCGTCCACCTCCAGTGGGGGTGGGGTAAGAGACAGGGGAGGTTATTACTCTTTAATGCTTGTCAGGTACCCATCCTTCGTAGGGTGGGATCCAAGAGAAGAACAGGTGTGAAAGCCCATCATACATGAGCGGCTGCTGGTAAGCATCATCAGCTCTGTCTTACTGCTCTAATTCCAAAGAACCAACAGCCATGGAGCCTCAGTGACGTACAAACAGTATGTTCACTGCTCGTGCATCTGCGGTCAGGTGGGGGTCAGCCGGCTATTGGCTGGGCAACTGGGGATCTCTGCCGCATAGGTCTTTCTTCTTTCCAGAGGCTTATCCAGGTAATTCCCATGGTAGTCACTAAGCAGCAAGACTAAGCCAGCCTCATCTCACAAGAACTTTCTAAACCTCTGTGTGCATTATATTTGCTAACATTCCATTAGCCCAGGGCGGCGGTTTACTAGAGCTGGCTCCTCCAGATGGCTCAGAGCCCATTGTTAGACATGGGATTCCCCTGCTGCCCCAAAGTAGGTTCCCAGGAAATCTTTTCTGTTTGTTTGTTTATTTGTTTTTAATATTTAAAGATTTTTTTTAATCTTTAAAAAAGACAGAGAGAGCACAAGCAAGGGAAGCAGCTGGCAGAGGCAGAGGGAGAAGCAGGCTCCCCACCAAATAGGGAGCCCAATGTGGGGCTCCATCCCAGGACCCCAGGATCATGACCTGAGCCAAAGGCAGATGCCCAACTGACTGAGCCACCCAGGCGTCCCCTAGGAAATCTTTTGAAGCGAACATGGTGTAAATCAAAGAAACAATTATCCATTTTTATGAAAAAAAAAAAAAAAGTTTAGCATTCCCAGACCCAAAAATAACTTCTCTTAGGATTTTCTGATCCCTTAAGATGCATCTTGCTAACGGATGCACAAAATAAAGGGAGGTAAAGCACGCATTCTCACAGACACAGGGCAAAGCCATGGTGGCTTAAGGCTGAGATGCCGAATGGAGTCCCCGAGGAGGGGACCTGGGGGGGCTGCTCCTGCTGCTCGGGGCGGGCACTGCTCTCTGAGCACCCGGCTTGCTGCAAAACAAACCCTGAATGATTTTTCCTTGCTGCATCTTTTCTTAAAAGTGAAAATCCCCTTCACACTTATCATCGCAGTTAGTGGAAACAGGTACTGACGTAGGTCTTTCCTGAAAGTGAAGCAGCAGAATGTGAAGTCTTGAAGAGCTGGGGATACCTATATTCGAAAACTTCCATGAGTCAGCTACAATAGCACTAGTAGGTAGAAACTTAAAAAAAAAAAAAATCAGGAAACACAACAAATCAGGCCTTTCGTTTCCCAGAGAGGCTGGTGCACATGGCTGAGCCACTTGGCTGCGGTCAGAGTGAAGGGGCAAGTCAGCACAACGATTTTGGTGTTTATCACAGGTATTCAACAATGCCAGAAGAACTGAGTTTTTTCCAGGCTCTACTAAGTGTGGGACCAGTCAAATCACTTTTTATTGTTATTGTGTGTGTGTGTGTGTGTGTGTGTGTGTGTGTTTTATTATTATGAGGCAGGTCACTTAAGTCTCGCGCTGATTCATTTTGGCAACCTTGCTTCTTCTCATAAAGATTCATGCAGTCTTGGATGTTAAAAGAGCACTTTCAGTCTTTCCAAGGACTGTGGCTAATAAAAAGCAGGGACCTGTTTCTTCATGCCTGTGAGCTCCAAGAGCTCAAAGGTTGGGATCTCAACCACTGAAGAGATGGAAAAATATTTGGGAAAAACGAGAGGTGGAATTCATCCAAAATCCAACAAGGGAAGAGCTGGGAGGAGGGCTCACAAGCTCAAGCCCATGACCATATTCTCCAGACAATCAGGCTTGGGAGCAGGCCCAAGGGGGCGATACAGAAAACATGGAAAAGTCAGGGGAATCTCCCCATCACTGTCCCTGAAGCATGCCTCCCTCCCTCATGTCAGGTGAAATTTACCTACAATTTGTCAGCTGGAGTATTAAACTGCTCTCTTACAACTTAATATGGTCCATTCCATATTTTTTTAAATTTTTTTTATTTCTTTTCAGCGTAACAGTATTCATTGTTTTTGCACCACACCCAGTGCTCCATGCAATACGTGCCCTCCCTAAAACTCACCACCAGGCTCCCCTAACCTCCCACCCCCCGCCCCTTCAAAACCCTCAGGTTGTTTTTCAGAGTCCATAGTCTCTCATGGTTCACCTCCCCTTCCAATTTCCCTCAACTCCCTTCTCCTCTCCATCTCCACATGTCCTCTATGTTATTTGTTATGCTCCACAAATAAGTAAAACCATATGATACTTGACTCTCTCTGCTTGACTTATTTCACTCAGCATAATCTCTTCCAGTCCCGTCCATGTTGATACAAAAGTTGGGTATTCATCCTTTCTGATGGAGGCATAATACTCCATAGTGTATATGGACCACATCTTCCTTATCCATTCGTCCATTGAAGGGCATCTTGGTTCTTTCCACAGTTTGGCGACTGTGGCCATTGCTGCTATAAACATTGGGGTGCAGATGGCCCTTCTTTCTACTACATCTGTATCTTTGGGGTAAATACCCGGTAGTGCATTTGCAGGGTCATAGGGAAGCTCTATTTTTAATTTCTTGAGGAACCTCCACACTGTTCTCCAGAGTGGCTGCACCAACTTGCATTCCCACCGACAGTGTAAGAGGGTTCCCCTTTCTCCACATCCTCTCCAACACACGTTGTTTCCTGTCTTGCTAATTTTAGCCATTCTAACTGGTGTGAGGTGGTATCTCAATGTGGTTTTAATTTGAATCTCCCTGATGGCTAGTGATGATGAGCATTTTTTCATGTGTCTGATAGCCATTTGTATGTCTTCATTGGAGAAGTGTCTGTTCATATCTTCTGCCCATTTTTTGATATGATTATCTGTTTTGTGTGTGTTGAGTTTGAGAAGTTCTTTATAGATCCTGGATATCAACTTTTGTCTGTACTGTCATTTGCAAATATCTTCTCCCATTCCGTGGGTTGCCTCTTCGTTTTGTTGACTGTTTCCTTTGCTGTGCAGAAGCTTTTGATCTTGATGAAGTCCCAGAAGTTCATTTTCGCTTTTGTTTCTTTTGCCTTTGGAGACATATCTTGAAAGAAGTTGCTGTGGCTGATACCGGTTTCCTCAGAGCCCACCCTCTTGAGGAGGGGCGGGAAGACTTAACTCAGGGAACATTGCCTGAAAACCCATGTGGCAGGCCCCCCCACCCAGAAAACCAACCAGGAAAGAAAAAAGAAAAAAAAAAAGACGACAAGAGAACAACCACCACTACTTCATAGATACAACTTTTATTTTTAATTCGTTCCCAGTATCCTGGTTCATTTTTTTTATATAGACAATTTTTTAACCTATTTACCATCACAGTGAGATGTCCAGTACATCAAATTCCACAATAACCTTTCAACCTGAACTTTTTGATACATATACCCGTGTTTTTCTTTTGCTTTTCTATTTTTTAATTTGTTTTAAATTTTAACTTAGTTTAGTTTAGCTTATTCCTTTTTTGTATTTTTATTTTTTAATATTCATATAGAGTTAAACTTCAAGGTAATTCCCTTTCCCCAATCAATGCTACCCCTATAGGTAAACCAATTTTTAATCCCCCTTTATCTTAGGAAAGTTGAGTCCTTTAACAAAGATATCAAGATACATCCAGGAAGAATCAAAATAACCTTCCTTGCCCACACTGAGAATTTATAACCGCTCTCCCATCTTTTTCTCCTGCCAGTGTTTCTGTGAATTTGAGTTTGTCCTGATAGTATATAAATCTGATACTTGGGGTTCTTTTTGACGAGGTTCTTTTCTTCTTTTGCTTTTATATATATATATTTTTTTCTTGTCATATACTTTTATCAGTCTTTTTGTTTGTCTGTTTTTGTTTGTATACGTCATAAATCTTACCTTGAGGCCCATTTGGGCTGAGCCTTCTCTTTTATCTTCCCTTTTTTTCCTGTCTCTCTCTCTCTTTTTTTTCTTTTTCTTTTCTTTTTTCTCTCATTTGGGTGGGGACTCCTAATTGCTCAGAGGCATTCCAGGGTGCACCTTGACTGCACCACGGTCGATACATCCAGCTACATCCATTCAGCCATCTCTCACCAAAATGACTAGGAGGAGGAATGCCCAAAAGAAGAAAAATTCAGAGGATGGGCCTTCTGCAACAGAGCTAATGGCTATCGACATAGACAATATGTTGGAAAGGGAATTCAGGCTAACAATTATCCAGGCAATAGCTAGGTTGGAGAAAGCCATGGATGACCAAACGGAATTGATTAGGGCAGAACTGAAAGCCACCAGGGATGATGTTCACAATGTTAGGTCCATTCCATATTAAACAGGAAATTATATTAAAACTATTCTACCCCGTGCTGCCCCTGGATTAGCTGGGTGAGAAAAGACAGCATGTTAATGAAGACAGAAAAAGTGTTGGGACCCAGTGCAATGTGGAACTGCTTTCACCTTAAATACACTTGCATTTTCAACAAGAGCTTTCCAACAGGGTATGCTGGTCTTAGTTGGAGCTGCTATAACAAAAATACCCCATCCTAGACGGCCTAAACAACAGGAGTTCCTTTCTCACAGTTCTGGAGGTGGGAAGCCTTGCATCAGGTTGCCAGCATGGTGCAGCATAGCTGGGCTCTGGAAAGGGCCATCTTCTTGTTTCACAAATGACCTTCTCCTTCTGTTTTCACATACCAGAGAGACAGGCAGGCAGACAAGCAGGCGGAGAGAAGGACAGAAGGAAGCTAACTCTCCAGCCTCTTATTTTAAAGGCACTAATCCCAGGGCGCCTGGGTGGCTCAGTGGGTTAAGCCTCTGCCTTCAGCTCAGGTCATGATCTCAGGGTCCTGCGATCGAACCCCGCATCGGGCTCTCTGCTCAGCAGGGAGCCTGCCTCCCCCTCTTTCTCTGCCTGCCTCTCTGCCTACTTGTGGTCTCTCTCTGTCAAATAAATAAATAAAATATTTTAAAAAAATAAAAATAAAAATAAAGACACAAATCCCATCAGGAAGGTTCCACCCCATGACCTAATCACCTCCCAAGGCTCCACCTCCAAATACCATGACACTGGTGATTAGGGTTTCAACATCAAGGTTAGGGGACAATTCAGTCCATAGAGATACCACATCCCCATCTTAAAGAGTCACACTCAACATTAGCACACAGAAGCTACTGAGAAGTGTTCCATATGGGAAATGATTACACCTTCCATAGCCCAGCATTTCCCCTTTATCTGACCACAGAAACTTAGAATATGCATCACCATCACATGGGACACCACTGATCTGGAGAACATGGATTGAGACTGTCCTGGACTCAGTGGGATGCTAGAGAAGGGGTTCCATGGACCCAGAGGACCAATGAAGACCAAAGGGTACAACAAAGAGTTTGTCTCCAGGAATGTTCCATAGCAACCAACCAGGCCCCTTGCCTCCAGTCCAGAGGGGCTAGAAGAATCATCTCCAAGCCTCAAGAGGGTTCAGCAACAAAAGTTAACTTTTCAATCATGCTCATGTCCTTTATGAGTCAAAACAGGAGTTCTGCACAACACAGTCACTCAGAGGCCCAGGTTAACAAGCAGCCACCATCTTCAAACCAGCCCAAGACCAAACAGGGGGAAAAAAAAAAAAGAGAACATACTTTAAAAAAAAAAAAAAAACACTGGCCCTTAAAGACATTCATGACCTCCACTCACATGTCATCAGCTGGAACAGCAACAGGGACATCTCTAACTTCAAGTGGTGAGGGACATGAAGGGCAATCCAGCTGTATTTGTTTCCTGAGGCTGCTGTAACAAATGACCACAAACATGGCAGCTGGGAATAGCACAGACTTCTTCTCTATGGCTGTGTGAAGCCCACAATCACTACCACCAGACTAAAACCAAGGAACTGGTAGAATCACATCCCTGAGGGTGCTCCAGCTTCTTGCCTCTCTCCTGCTGCTGGCGGCTATTCCTTGCCTTGTGCCCACCTCACTCTGGGCTTGCAGGCCAGCGTCTACGGCATCTTCACAGCTCTCTCCACTCAGTCTTCGTGTGGCTTCTCCTCCGTTCTTGTCAAACCTCCCTGGGCCGCTCTCTTACACACATACATGTGGCCGCATGGAGACCCACCAGGATAAGCTCCCCATATCAAGGTCCTTCATTTCGTTACATCTGCAAAGATCCTTTCTTCCAATAAGGTAACATTTATAGGCTCTAGGAATTAGGACCTGATATCTTGGGCGGTCATTAGGCAGTCCAAGGAAAAGAACTACAATACTGTATTTACGAACTGCTCTAATGACTATCATATTATATTTTAGTCTTCCCATCCACCAGTGCTCCTGGCTAACGCACCAGGTTCTAAGCACTTTGCTCATCTATATCTAGACATTCATTCCATTCCAGATAGAGCCAGAAATGTACATTCAGAGAGGATCTCAAAGACCCCCTTGTCTAGCCCTCTCCCTTTACAACTGAATAAATCAGGGCTCGGGAAACATACGTGTCCAGAGTCATGTGGTGAGTTTGAGACAAAAGTAGAGCAGAGGTCACCAGACTTGCTGTGGGCCAGCGAACACGACACCATACTCTGTCAACTGTCTGGTTAGCCACAGATTTTTGCCCTCTGATACATTCCTGCCATGGCAACATCCTCTCCAACCTACATCACTCTGTCACCTAGCTGCTTTCTCAGGAATTATCACCATCTGACATTTTATGTGTATTTATATATGTATTAGTTTATTATCTGTTTCTGTCCACCAGAACATAAACTCCATGTCAGCAAGATCTTGGTAATGCTCACCGATGTACTTCCAGGGTCTGTATCAGCACCTGGCCCATGACTGGCAGGCATTCAAATGAATAAGTGAATCCGGAGAACTAAATTCCCAATGATTTACCTAAAAATTCTGCCATCATGTTAATTTTGTGAATGACTGTTAATGTCATCTGGAGTCTAACAATGGATAATGTTTTCTACTCTCTGTGACTATGGCTGCAATTTTTAAGCCTTTTGTATTTATTCTGTGATTTTATATTTTAATATCTTTTAAATATTTTATTTATTTATTTGAGAGAGAAAGACAGAGATAGCAAGAGAGCGCACAAGCCGGGGGCAGAGGGAGAAGCAGGCTCCCAGCTGAGCAGGGAGCCCAACGTGGGGCTCGAACCCAGGACCCTGAGATCATGACTTGAGCCAAAGGTAGATATTTAACTGACTGAGCCACACAGGCATCCCTGTATTTTAATATTTATGTATTTCCCAACCATGTAAGATAGTGGTCTTCCTGTGATACGTGGGAAACTAGTTCAGGGCTCTGACTAGTGGGGAGGAAAGATCTGGATTACATATAGATCTAAGCATAGTATGGAATGAGCCTAGTAGAAATCTAGCTCTCCCAGCAATCCAGAAGTTTACGAATGCTCAGCAAACCTGCTATGGACTGAATTGTGTCCATAATATAACTAATTTGAGCTTTGGGGATTCAGATATTTATCTCAAAGAGCCACTGCAGTGCCTGACCATACAAGTTCTAGGAGGCCGGAGGGCGGTATGTTTCTGGAACATGGGGACTGTTGTAATGACAACAAAGGCTCTTCTAGAAACACACCAATTCAGAAGACATCAAATGCTATGTAAACAATCAGAAGTAAAATTAAATGGAAAGGACTGTGACAGATAATTTTATGTCATCTTGACTAGATACGGGACGCCTGAATTAAACATTAAATCCACTGGAATCACCTGGGGTACTTTAACTATTATTAATGTGGGTCCCACTCAGATATTCTGATATAATTGGCTCAGGGTGGCCTGGGCATCAAGACTATCCAAAGATCCCTAGGGGCAGCCAAGACTGAGAACCACTGATGAACAAGAAGAGTTACTCTCATCAGAGCAGCCTATCTAATCTCTATAATCAAAACCCCATTCAGTCATAATCTGAAACCCTTTTCCTAAACTGCCATGTTTAAAGACAGAATCGAGAAACATTTGGGTGGTATTTATTGTTCCTATTAAATAGAATATAATGAAATCTTGGAAAAATTGGGAAATAAATAAAATAATTGGGAAAACCTTAAAAACCCAATGGCACTTTGTTCGGTGTTAGCACTGTTCTATCAATCATCACCAATCAATACCATTATCACTAGTCCCCGGCACACGGCCCTAACCCTATGACAGGTATTATGTTATGAAGTACTTGAACGACAGTAGAGATGGGCCACTGATAAGCGTTGTCCTCGCTGCTCTCTGACGGCTCAGGCTGCTGGCCACGTTTACTGGAAGAGTCTCTTCTCCAAATGACACACTTCTGTCTGTAGAGCACGACAGTTTACAAAATGGTGGAGCTTTCACCTGCTTTCTTGGCACTCATTTTACCGTTTCTTCATCTTCCATGGCAATTTTATTAAAATGACCACCTTGACTATGACTATAGAGGAGGGAAAAGCACTCAGGCCTTGCACTTTTAAACAATTCAATGACTCATTAGCTGTGTGATTTCAAGCAAGTTCCTCAGCCTCTCTGAGCCTCATTTTCCTCATTTGTGAAACTGGACCAATAATACCAACAGTCCGGGTACTCTGTGATGATGAAGTGAGATCTGTAGCTAGAGCACTAGGGCAGGGCCTGCTGCACACTAGGTATTCCAGGACCTGGCACCAGGTGGGCCCTATAGAAGTATTAGCTGTTGTGGTTATTCTGTCCCTGTTGGCATTATTCTACAGGGTTCAAATGGCAACACTGCCACAGATAAATCATGTCTCCCTAACAAAAGAAGAAGATTAAGAAGTCTTTTTCTCTTCCCTCCTAGCCAAATCTCAAGTTCATCTGGGAGAAAAGATTCAGGTCAGTGATCTGCATGAGGGCGAAAAGGTGCTGAAATTAGCAACTACTGACTTAATCAGTTTTGGGTCCTTGCATCATCTAATGCTTTTCTTACGTAGATGCTCAGAGCCAGACAGGATCTTGGAGGTCAGGAAGCCCAGCACATTTTAATAAGAAACATATGAAGTCCCAGAGTTTAAATGGTGCCCAGGACATGCTGGATACCATCTACTTATTGGGTCAGAATTAGCCACTACTCTGGAAACATCTGTACTAAGACTTTATATTCATACAGCTCTACACAATTTATAAAAAGACTTAACTCTCACTGCAACCTCTAAAGCTAGGCTTCTCAGCCTTGGTGCTACTGACATTTGGTGCCGGAAAATCTGTTGATTTTTTCCATGTTCCCCTCGGCTGAGTGAAGGTGAGTTGCATTCTTTCTTATTCTCTCTTAGGAAAAAAAAAAAAAAAAAGAAAGGAAGGAAGGAAGGTAAGAAGGACGGAAGGTGGAGGGAGGAATGGAGGGAAGAAGGAAGGAAGGAGAAAAAATATATATATATAATATGTATAAATAAGAACTTGAAAAGCCTGTTGAGGCCAATAGTTTCAAATATGCCCTGCATGAAATATCAATATTTTCATCACAAGATACAGAAAGTGTGAGTTTACTGTAATTATTTTTAGATGAGACCAATTGAAAATATACAACCCACGGAGTATTTTGTAGACATACTTGAGTTATGCCTTCCCCTCGTATACACTGAAGCCCCACTCTTCCAGGGCAATGTTTTCACTCCGATCAGTGAGGGATGGTTCTGTTTTTGCACTGCAGATATAAAAATTCTCCTGCAAATGGCCCATAATTTCCCTAAGAAATGGTTACAAATGTTCAACTCGGTTGTTCAAATGACAGTAGTTAGAAACGACTTCAAGAACCAGTAGATTACGGAACCAGGCATGCTCTCGTGGGTGTGGATAAGAATGCGGAGGCTGAGAGAAAATGGAAATGAGAGATCTGACTTTGTCAAGGTGAGTGATGTTATCTCGAGTAAAAAGCTACTGTGGCCTGTCCGCTGGAGGTGGAAAGGTATTGGATTACTGGACCAGTGGCTTTGGATGTGACCCATACAGTGAAGACAGTTTTCCTCTGGGTTCCCTCCACTAGGAGGCATTGGTATATGGTCACGGCCTTGCACTCCTGAGAAACCTCTACTCCCTTGTTTCTCTAGTTCCCTGACTAGGCCCTAGTAGAGGAATTTCTGAAGAAGTACAAAAGACAGCCAATAACTAGGGAAATAAAACAGACACCTAAGGGGCTTTCCAGCTGGCAAAAGGCCAGCAATCAAATTATAAGAGAGAAGAATAAGCAAACTTAGGAACATACACCCAAAGAGAAGGGTCAATGAAATATCCCATCCATCTTAAGCCTGGGAAGGCTGAACATGAACTTGGGATTCAACAAATCTGAAAAAGTTAGACCTAATTCTTCGGCACACCCCCAGCTAAGGTATTTTTCAGTTCTGTGTCCCTCTGCAATGTATGGTTTTCCTCTGAGCCTCGGTGTCACCCTCTGTACGTTGGGGATAAGACAGCTACTGTAAGGATTAGTTGAGATGGTGTACATTAGTCGTTCATAAGTCACTGCCTGATACAGTGGAGTCATTCTAGAATCCTCTGCCTTCTTTTTCCAAACCCACACTGGAACCAGGAAAGCCAAAAGATGTCGTTTTGCTTTTAATCTCTAACATATTCCTTTCTCATCATCTCAAGACTGTGAATTTGGCCATGAAGTCAGACCCCTGAGAAAGGTCAATTCCCCCAGCAAGACCCTGACTGCTGCTGTACTACAAGTCAGGCAAGGGTGTGGGACCTCCCTGCTGCAGCGGGGTATCCAGTCCAGAGCCCGTGTCCCCCAGAGGGGCTCATCAGCCTGGGGGAAACATGTGCAGCAAAGGAATCCGATCTGACATAGGGGTGCTCAAAGCCAATGTAGAAACAGCGGGGGTTGAAATCAAGGGGAGCCGGTGAAATGCCTGGGGCAACCTCACCTGATGCACAGAGAGGAACACCCTTAGCCAAGTCTCCCTGCTGCAGAAGCACCTTCCTGGCTGATGCTTACCTTCCTAGAGCTAAAGGCAGCTCTAAATGCCCTCAAGTCAGCAGTGTCATCATTTTCAATAAGAAAAGTGTGATCAAGAGAGTGATGATTTGCCCCAAAGTCACATGGTTAGAATATCTTTTAAAAATAGGAAAACTAAAAAATTAAACAAGCTTGGCCTCCAAAGCTGAGCTCCTTACGGAAAGAACCTTCACCATGAGCTGTGCTCCTCATGGGACCCTGATCGAGAACCTCCCATTTCTCACGGTAAGGAGACAGCCAAGTCCTTGCAGACACTGTGTCATCCTTCCACATCTCGTCTTTCCACTCAGCAGAGTAAGGTCCACACTTGTAAAGGTGAGGATGGTTAAAAACAAAAAACAAAAAACAAAAAACATTGCCTAGTGGTCTTTCCTTTCCCACCACACAGGTCTACAGAGCCCGGCAGAGAGGAGACCTCGTGTCACTGAGCCGCAGAGACATTCGTGAGGGTCCACACGTAGACGTGCAGGCAGGGCGGAGGGTCCCTAGATCCTAGCAGACATTAGCACCTCCGGGCCGACAAGGAAGGAGAGGGTATCACTGGAGTCCCACGAGACACAGCGTGTCAGGAGGGCCGCAGCTACTGTTCCTTCTCCATCTGCTGACCCCATTTGGCGGCCAGAAAGCATAAGATCACAGGTAATGGAGTCAGTTGTCAGTGGAATTGCCCAGGGTGAGTCCTCCCCAAAACAGTGACGGACACACCGTGGTTAGGAACTTGGCAGGGACACTTCTCCAAGGGTTTCTCATTCACTGCAGGAGCCACTGGGACCTAACTGGGACTGGGAGCAAAACAAGGCGGCCTCCATGGAGTGCAGGAGACATGGCACCGGGGCATAAGGAAAGATCAGGGTAGGGACTGTCCCTCAAAGAGAAACCAACAAGAAGCCCCACAAGGAGAGACGCCCCTCCCAGAAGCAATCCAGCCCCCAGCATGAGGCAGAGAAGCACCACCCAGTGCAGGACCTGCCGACTTAGAGAGCAGCCGGCTGAAGTGAGGTCACCTGAGCTGAGCTGAGCCCTCAGGGGCGGTAAGGAGCACAGACCTGTGCAGAACTGAAGGTGGCGGATGGGGTAGTATGAAAGGAAGCGTGGCAAGGGCCTGGGAAAGGAGAGCTGAACCGGCGTCAGAGCCTCCAGCTTGGTTCAGAAAACAGAGTGCTCCTGCATTTTTTTTTTTCATTTCTTTTCAGCGTAACAGAATTCATAGTTTTACAACACACCCAGTGCTCCATGCAATGCGTGCCCTCCATAATACCCACCACCTGGCTCCCCCAAACTCCCACTCCCCGCCCCTTCAAAACCCTCAGGTTGTTTTTCAGAGTCCATAGTCTCTCATGGTTCATCTCCCCCCATTTCCCTCAACTCCCTTCTCCTGCATTTCTTAAAAGAGGCACAGGACTTGAAGCTGCTGATAGTCGAGCCCCCGCTCTGACCCAGGGGGTTTCATCCATTAGCGTCTCATTTCATTTCTTCTTCACATTGCGGAGGGAGCTCTTTTTTTTTATTTAATTTTTTTTCAATGTTCCAAAATTCATTGTTTGTGCACCATACCCAGTGCTCCATGCATTTTGTCCTTGTCTTACAAATAAGGAAACAGAGGACAGCTTAGGGGTTAAGAGCCTAGGAGCCGGGGCACCTGGGTGGCTCAGTGGGCTGAGCAACCCCCTCCTGATTTTGGCTGGGTCATGATCTCAGGATCCTGGGATCACACCGCACGCTGGGCTCCCAGCTCTGCGCAGAGTGTGCTGGAGATGCTAACTCCCTCTGCTCCCCTCCTGCTCGTGCTCGCTCTCTCTCTAAAATAAAAATAAATCAAATCTTCAAAAAAAGAGAGCATGGGTGCTGAAGGCACAAGCCCTGAGTCGCAATCTTTGCTGTGTGACCTCAGGCAAGTTCCTGTGCTCTCTGTACCTAAGTTCCCTCAACTGTGAAATGAGGTCAGTAACAGCGCCTGCCTCCTAACATACTTCCACACACTGAAGATTACCTGCAAGTGTCCACAGCCGTCAGCATCTGCCACACGGGAGACGTGCAGCAAATGCTCGTTCCAGGGACTGCACGTTGCCTAAAGGTGTGCTGCTAAGAAACACAGGCGCCTGGAATGGATTCCAGATTTTACCCCCAAACTTATAAGTGTTGTTGGTGCTCTGCCATGCCTCTATCCTGTCCCAAGTGACACCGACATCCCAAAGAGCAGAAATCCCTGAGCCCTCTGGTGTCACGGGCTCTCTTTCAGACCTTGCAGCTCTCCGTTCCCATTGTCTAAGGAACCTTGGGACCGACTGCTCATTCTAGTCCCCAGAACCCTCGGATCTGGGGAGGAGGGGGCTCACTGACGGGCACAACCAGGAAAAGCTCAAGCTGCCTGTACCTGGTGCCTCTACCTCCACCAGCCTCTGCTGGGTCTGACCTACCCTGTCCACGCTCACTCTGATGCCTACTGTCTCCTGGCTTCTCCGCCCAAGGTCAGGCATCCCCCTCCTGAGGTCCTCCCTGACTCTATGACAATGTGTGCTCCCCGCAAGGAGTCACTCCCAGGCTGCAGGAGCGATGGGCTCTCTCGTCCTCGTCTGTACCAGGAGTCTCAAGTCTGCCTTTTGACCATAAACCAAACTAGGAGATGCAAAGTGGCCCGGGTTTGCAAGCCGTACAATGACAGGCTCTCACCGCAGGCACAGCACGTGTTACGGACTGGATGTCTGCATCCCCCCAAAATTCTTATATTGAAGCCTAAGCCCCCGGTATGATGCTGTTAGGGGCTGGGGCCCCCGAGAGGGATTAGATCATGAGATGGAGCCCCAAGAGTGGGACGAGCACCCTTATGAGAAGAGAGCGGAGAGAAATGCTGTCTTTGTGTCTCTCTTGCTCTCCCGCCCTCTGCCCTGTGAGGATACACAGAGAGAACAGGCATCTGCAAGCCAGGAGGAGGGCCCTCGGCAGACCGCGAATGTGCTGGGGCCGTCACCTTGGACTTGCCAGCCTCCAGAAGTGTGGGAAATAAATTCATGGTTTATGTCACCTGGGCTCTACTATTCAGTTACGGCCGTCCACATGGACAAAAACAGCTTGGAAGGAGGAGGGAAAGGAGAGAGGGAGGGGGGAGGAGGGGGGAGGCCATAGCCCTATGGGATGCATCACAAATGGCGATGGTTCCAGGAATGGAGTTCTCCTGGGTCCCCTCACAGTTGACCTCATAATAATTTCCCAGCATATAAGGTCCCTGCTGGACTTGGGGCGGTTTTCCTAGAGGGTCTGTGCTGACCAGGAAAACCCTGGTTCTTCAGTAGTAACCGCCCAGAGGGTGGTTTGTTGGGACATCAAGAAGACCTGACTTTCACCTCAAGTCCCCTCACTCATTGATGGTAACTTGGGGAAATCCCCGAACCTCTCGGCCTCAATTCCTGTGCTTGCTAGGTGAGAAGGACGTCCCCTGCCCACAGGGTTTGCAGGGTTGCGGGGGATGGGACAAGGCGGGGCAGGCCAAGCACACACACACACAAGCTCTCCATGCTGATCCCTTGCCCTCCCCTTCTTTGCCAACAGGATGCAGCAACCAGAGAGGGCCCACTTCCCAAGATTGCCAGCCTCCTCCCTCTGGGGACCTGGCCCACGGAGACTGCGACGAGACCCACGCCGTATCAGCAGTGGATGAGCTGGGGTGAAGCAAAGGACAGAGGTGGGAAATGGCCAAGAAACCACGTGGGCCTGCTCACGCCTCTTCCTTCTCCACACCCTCTGTCCTCACGTAGCCTTGTAAAGCTGCTTCACCCAGGAGTCCCAGCTCCCAAACTAGGATGCACACTGCTGGGAGGTAGGGTCCTTTTATACCTCCCCAAATGCCTGGCTTTACTGCCGGGGGCTGACGATCGGGGTTCCCACCAACTTCCATAGTCTCCAGCTTCCATCACGTGCACAGTGCTGCCGGAGTAAACTTTTTTTAAAAAATGGAATAATCACATATTATACTTCATATGCCTGAAATATCTGGCTTTGTTCTAAAGTATTTTCTGGGAAGGAGTCAAATAAACGATGGCTCGAGAACATTTCCAGGTCTCAGAATCGGTGATTCCTGGCTAATAATAGAGCCCTTAGAACCCAACAAATTCAAAGTGATGCCACAGTTAAGAAAACTACTCATGGGAAAAAGAGAGTTCACATAGTATTTGATGGTGCTGTGCAGAAAATGTCACCCTGTACACATGAGGAACCCCTCCACCACTCTGATGGCCCCAAGAAAGAGATTCATCACACCCAATCTCAGAAAATGGAGACTCTGTAACTGCAGCAGCGGGGCTGGGGTCCACACAAAGCTGAGCCGGGCAGAGAAAGGATGCAGGCTGGGACAGGACGGTGACCCGACAGAGACAGCTGCATGGCCCTGGGCTCAAAGGCCACCAGGGTTAATGAGTAAGGAAAACTGACAGCATTTGCAGGGCGTGCTGGAGAGCATCAAAGGCCTCTTTGTAAATCATCAGCTAAGGACTGCCTTGGAACTGGTTCAAAAGCAGAAATGCGGGAATAATGGCCTTAAAACAAACAGGGAGGCTCTGCCCCTGCCTCCGAGAACCACACAGGGCACCCAAAAGAGCATCGGGCACCATGCGCAACAAGAAAAATATAGGAAAGGTGGGGAAGTAACTGACCCTGCCTGGTAAAGAAACACTACAGTTTAACGTCAAAATCCACTGGACAGTGTGTGTTCCTTCCTTTAAACCCACATTTCATATTGTTCTCCAATCAGGGTGGAGATTCAGGTATCATCACGGGACTTTTATAATGCTATGTATAACCTTGCAAACATACGAGTGTTTCCTGCGAGCGAGAGACTGTGGTAAGGGCTTCACAGCATCACCTCGCAAAATTCTCCATGCGTCCCTAGCTCTGGTGGTGCCACAGCTATTTCTGTTTCGGGGAGAAGGAAAGCTGAACACTGTGAGGGGACACACACAGCTTTTCTCCATCACAGAGACACAAGGGGGAGGAGTAGGATTTGAACCCAGAGACAGTGAAACTAAGTACAAGAGCAGAGACTCTCTTCGTGTACGGTGTAAGAGAATGGCTGAGTTTCATTCTTCTACACGTAGCTGTCCAATTTTCCCAGCACCATTTATTGAAGAGACTGTCTTTTTTCCACTGCATATTTTTCCTGCTTTGTCGAAGATTATTTGACCATAGAGTTGAGGGTCCATATCTGGGCTCTCTACTCTGTTCCACTGGTCTATGTGTCCGTTTTTATGCCAGCACCTTGCTGTCTTGGTGAGCACAGCTTTGTAGTAAAGCTTGAAATCAGTTGGTGCAGCCGCTTTGGAAAACAATGTGGAGGTTCCTTAAGAAATTAAAAATAGAGCTTCCCTATGACCCTGCAATTGCACTACCGGGTATTTACCCCAAAGATACAGATGTATCTTTGTAAGTGAAAGTGTAAGTGAAAAGTAAGTGAAAAGAAGGGCCACCCGTACCCCCAATGTTCATGGCAGCAATGGCCACGGTCACCAAACTGTGGAAAGAACCAAGATGCCCTTCTACAGACGAATGGATAAGGAAGATGTGGTCCATATACACTATGGAGTATTATGCCTCCATCAGAAAGGATGAATACCCAACTTTTGCATCAACATGGACGGGACTGGAAGAGATTATGCTGAGTGAAATAAGTCAAGCAGAGAGAGTCCATTATCATATGGTTTCACTTATTTGTGGAGCATAAGAAATAACACAGAGGACATGGGGAGATGGAGAGGAGAAGGGAGTTGGGGGAAATTGGAGGGGGAGATGAACCATGAGAGACTGTGGACTCTGAGGAACAAACTGAGGGTTTTGGAGGGGAGGGGGGTGGGAAGTTGGGGGAGCCTGGTGGTGGGTATTAAGGAGGGCATGTATGGCATGGAGCACTGGGTGTGGTACATAAACAATGAATTCTGGAACACTGAAAATAAATTTAAAAAATAAAAATTTTAAAAAAGAAAGAAAGAAAGAATTGCCCATTTAAAAAAAAAAAAAGAGCAGAGACTCTCAAAATTCAGTGGGAGTTGTCTTGTTAAAATTGCAGGCCCTCAGGGCACACCCCAGAGCTCCAGATTCAGTGGGACTTGGGGGAGGGCGGATCGCTAGCACCCGATGATGCCGATGGGCGTGGTCTGGGGGGCACTCCGCTCCATGCTTGACTGTATCCTAACGCCTCATCTGCTGCCCTTCAAGAGAGTCCCAGGCTACGGATGCTGTTCCGGGGGTTGTGTATGGATGCGTGGACTTGGCAGACCCACGCTCAGCACCAAGGTTCAAAATCCCAGGATGGGCCAAAGCAGGTCAACAGCTGCAACTCCTTGGAGAATTTTCTCCCCCTGTGGTTTCTTTCTGCTTGAGTTCCTCCACAAAAATGCTAGCATGCTCTCCTTTATTTCAAAAGAAAACTCAGCCGAAGAGCATTACAGAAGAGGTAGCTTTTCAAACAACAAAAGCGATCAAGAAAACACATAGGCCTGCTCTAACTTGCTCTGTTCCTGTTCACCGAGAGGAATCCAAGCACCGGAAGATTCAGCTGGAAGACAAGCGTCTCCGCATCGCCATCTTTTACTTACGTGTAGTAACATTTTTAAATTCAATTATCATATGGTTTCACTTATTTGTGGAGCATAACAAATAACACGGAGGACATGGGGAGATGGAGAGGAGAAGGGAGTTGAGGGAAATTGGGGGGGAGATGAACCATGAGAGACTATGGACTCTGAAAAACAACCTGAGGGGTTTGAAGGGGCGGGGGGTGGGAGGTTGGGGGAGCCTGGTGGTGGGTATTGTGGAGGGCACGCATTGCATGGAGCACTGGGTGTG